>CP092864.1:135595396-135781716 GCA_030710605.1 Cordylochernes scorpioides | reverse complement strand
GCCAATCTGGAATAATTAAAAATCAACGAATAGTTGACATTTATTCCGACAAATGACATCAGCAACTTTCATTTGCACGATAAGGAGATGCCCTTTTCTTGGCATATACATAATGAACACAAATACATAAATAATACAAAAAATAAAAAACACACGCTAAATATTTCAAAGATTATCAACATTTCACTAGGGATTTGTAAAATTAATTCTAAATTCTTTTCATATGCAAAATTGAGAAAGCAATTATTCATACGATATATTTACATACCAAAATTAAAAAAAGGAATGAATAATAAATAACATAACGTCTAAATATAAATATATGAATATGTAAATGTTCAAAATTTAATTATATTCTATGAGATTAAAATGAAGGTATCGCCAGGAATTTTATAATATATATATATATATATATATATTCATCCAGTTGCCAGACTCAATTTAATCACTCAAAGAATACATTCAGCGAGAATTATGTTCGTCTGCAAATAATTCATATATAAGCCTATTAAATATCAATTCCATATATGGTATTATCACGCTATCTGAGGAATTAGAAATAAAAAAAAAGCGTCAAATTGTTTATCATTTTTACCTACTTGTATGACGCACTATTCCTTATAGTAAATACAGCTTCATTAAATTTTATGCGCACATTTTAAAAACAATAATTTAAAATATACTATTTTTTATAATATATTTAATAAGATAATTTAAAATTACTTTTAACTGATATAGAATCGACTGATATATATATTGTGTGTGTAATAAATATAATATACCTATTATTTAAATAAGATTTATTAAAAAAAAAAAAGAATCATGCGCATCAAAAATAGTTCAAATTTTTTATAACAGATGGCGCGTTAATGCATTATATTTATATTGTGTTTTAAAACTTTTACTTGCAACTTACGGAAGAGAAATTGTTTTTGTAACATAAATTAATTGCCTTATTTAAGTTATTAAGTTGAGCCTAGCAACTGGATGAATATAATGTGTATATTATAAAAATCCTGGCGATACATTTATTTTAATCTAATAGAATATAATTAAATTTTGAGAATTTACATTTATATATATATATATTAGACGTTATATTATTTATTTTTCATTCCTTCAGAATTTCCAGAAAGTATATGGCTAAATCTGGAATAGTTCATATTTATTCCGACAGATGGCATTAGCAACTTTCAGTTGTAAGATAAGGAGATGCCCTTTTCTTAACATATACATAATGAACACAAATACATGTATGTATGTATAAAGTTATGTCTTTCCTAATTTTCTACGTGATAATATTAAAAATATTGTCATGAAATTTTCATATTGTATATTTGTAAATAGAGAATTATGCAATTGTTTAGCTAATATGTAAATTTGGGAGAAAATATTTTTTCTTTCTTTAAAGGTTGTTGAATAGAACATATCTCTCTATCTTTCTTCAAATTTCATCAATTTAACAATAAAATCACAGTACGTTTGCACTTATATTTAATTTCGACAATATTTTTATTATTATTTTTAAATACATTTTTTAATTACCATCTATCGATAAAATTTGTAACAATTTATTTCCTTATTTTCATTTATTTCTGGCAATATGTGCTTTCTTTTTATTTATTTATTTTTCTATATATAAAAAAGAAAGAAACACATTGCCTGAAATTTATTGTTACAAATATAAATTGTTACTTATATTTAACAACACTGCCATTTCTCTAACCTCTTTGAATATTGGCATGAGAAATAATATTTTTGAAGGAGATGAAAACAACCTTTTGATCATATTCGAAAGCAGAGAATTAATAAATATAAGAATAAAAAAATAATTTATTCACTTATTTACCATTAGAAACTATCTCTGAAAATGTATTTAGCACGAAAAAGGAGGAAAACAATAATAAAAAACCACAAAACGATGCAACAATACATACATTACTAATATTCAATTCAAATTTGCATTATTGCAGGAAAACAGATAATTTATTTGGCAGACGATAAAATTATTAGTTCGGTTCCCCAACAACAACAATAATTGGAGTGGGTGATTATTGATCTCCATCAGATGTATCAATCGTTCAATTTGATTGGTGGATAACTCATCACGTGACTGTTTATGTATTATTTCAGATTGTTTGTTGGAGTGTTGCCAGATTTTTCTGGAACATTAGTTTACTCTATGAGCCAACTATTTTTTTTTCATCTTCGTAAATTCCTGAAAATTCCAAAGTTAAAATGTAAAAGGATAATATTTACGTCAGGCATAGAGTTCAATTTTAATCGGAAATATATATTTTTCGATTTCCACTTCATTTGCACTACATAGTATGCAGTGAGAGTTTTGTCCATGAGTGTATCTTTTAGAGTAATTGTCTGAATCCCGATATACATGCTAGAAGGTACAACTTCTTTAAGTTGTGTCCATGAGGGTATCTTTCAGAGTTATTGTCTGAATCCCGATATACATACTAAAAGGTACAACTTCCTTAAGTTTTGTCCATGAATGTATCTTACAGAGTTATTGTCTGAATCCCGATATATATGCTAAAAGATACAACTTCCTTAAGTTTTGCCCATAAGTGTATCTTTCAGAGTTATTGTCTGAATCCCGATATACATGCTAAAAGGTACAACTTTCTTAAGTTTTGTCCATGAATGTATCTTTCAGAGTTATTGTGTGAATCCCGATATACATGCTAAAAGGTACAACTTCCTTAAGTTTTGCCCATGAGTGTATCTTTCAGAGTTATTGTCTTAATCCCGATATACATGTTAAAAGGTACAACTTCCTTAAGTTTTGTCCATGAGTGTATCTTTCAGAGTTATTGTCTAAATCCCGATATACACGCTGAAAGTACAAATTCCTTAAGTTTTGTCCATGAGTGTATCTTTCAGAGTTATTGTCTGAATCCCGATAAACATAGTAAAAGCTACAACTTCCTTTTGTCCATGAATGTTTAAATAAAGCTACCAAATACAATATTAAAAACGGTATTGTAGATTAAACTGAAGAAGCCGCAGTGAGTGTTCACCACTGATGAGCCAGGCCTTCCCTAATAAGAACAAGTTATATTCAGAGATAAAATATTCACGTTTATAAATAGTTTACTTTTCACAAAAAGAGATTAAAGTATGTTCAGCTATAATAAAGTTCATTTTGTCTATTCTTCAAGATACAGAAGAGCATGCACTTAGAAAAGATGAATTTCTAAGGATAAACAAGCAAGAAGAGAAAGAGGTCTCAGGGCGATGGAAATTTACCTATCTCAACAATCTTTGGTCTCCAGGGGATTTCTTGGTAGAAATCCAATCATCTTTCTCCACGTTGTTTATCCGATATTGGAATCCTCCAGTGTTGTTCGTCTTTTTTTACGATTGTCATAGAAATATTAATTTAAAAATACCTAGTGTCCAATCTACATTTTGATATGATTCAGTTTGTACCTATCGTTTATATGCAAATTATTTCTATATGTATGTATATATATATATATATATATATATATATATATATATATATATATGAAAAAAGAAAAAGGCATCTCCTTATCGTGCAACTGAAAGTTGCTGATGGCTGAGCGCCATCTATCGGAATAAATATCAACTATTCTCGTTGATTTTTTTTATTCCATAATTGGCCAAATACCCATTCTTGATTAATCAAGAAAAGCTAACCACGGACGCGTTTCGGGCTGTTGGCCCTCATCAGCGTGGTGCAAGCTGTACCTCAAAGACCAAAAAAAATTGGTCATTAAGGCATCCTGAAAAATCATGAAACGGGTAGTTAAGGCCAGAATTGCGTGAGGACTCTACACAATGTGAAAAAATAGTACAAATGTAACATTGTACTGGGATAAGGTGCATAAATCATGAAAAAAGAAAAAGGCATCTCCTTATCGTGCAACTGAAAGTTGCTGATGGCTGAGCGCCATCTATCGGAATAAAACTCAACAGCCCGAAACGCGTCCGTGGTTAGCTTTTCTTGATTAATCAAGAATGGGTATTTGGCCAATTATGGAATAAAAAAAAATCAACGAGAATAGTTGATATTTATTCCGATAGATGGCGCTCAGCCATCAGCAACTTTCAGTTGCACGATAAGGAGATGCCTTTTTCTTTTTTCATGATTTATGCACCTTATCCCAGTACAATGTTACATTTGTACTATTTTTTCACATATATATATATATATTATATATAAAGATAAAGGTCTCCTCTCCCGTCAAAATAGTTCCATCTATATATTATAGTGAAATCTTTTATTTATTTATTTATTTATTATCAAATCAGACGCGATATACCCACAAGGGATGCTTGCATCAAGAAACAACATTATACTTAGATACTAACTTTTATTTAAGGAAGGAAAAAAAATTTTTTTTTGCAACAAGTTTCTTTTATTCTGCAATTTGGCAAGCTTTCAGGCGTTAGCCTATCATCAGGCCGATCTCGCAAATACAAAATCTAAACTATATATAGGCGTAGAACTGATCTTACCGGAAATAAACAAATTGTAATAAAATATATCGTATACACCGATACATGCAAATGTGCCGAAAACTTTAAAATAAAATAAAAAATAAAAATTTTAAAACAAATTTAAAACTATGAAATTTGAGATACGCTAAGATTACATAAAAAGGACTAAATTAAGATTTGGAAATTACAATAAGACAAAAAACCGACTATGAATTTATACAACTAATTTAGCTATGGGATATATGAAGGTACTGCTGTGGTATATCGATCCTTCTGTTAATGCTCTTTTTATCGTTCGAAACCAAGGATTCCAGTATAAGTCTATTATGTTTGGAGAATATATTTCGGAAGTAACACTTGACTTCCTGTAGGTTGAAATGGTGGCCAGTAGAATCCTCATGTTGATAAATAAAAGATCTGCTATCTCGGTTCTTTACGTTCCTAATATGCTCTTTAACTCTGGTACCAACAGTTCGGCCGGTTGCCCCCACGTAAGAAGCGGTACATTGTTGGCAAGATAATGAATAAACCGCATTTTGCTGGTCACTCGGTTCTGTCTTAACCTGAGATTTCGTGATTGGATGTCTGACTAATTGGCCGATGGATCGAGAGCCTACAAAAACAGGCCTAATCCCAAATTTCCTCAAAACATCTGCTAGCCTTTAATTAGTAGGGGAATACTGCAAATAGCAATTAGATCGATATACCTGCCGGTTTCGGGGAAGGAACCCCTTATAAGTGTGTTTCATCACAAATGAGGCTGGGAATCCATATCTCTGGAGGTTTCGGATGATGTTGCTCTTTTCAATCTTTCTGAAGCCTGGAAGGGAGCAATGCGTGATAATTCTTTTTGTCAATGTTTTGACTATGGAAATCTTGTGACTTATCGGGCCAAATGAGTTGAAATTGAGGTATGACGGCTCTATTCCTTTCTTATAATAAACGGTCGAATGGAATTTGTGTTCGGTTCTGAGGATGAGTATGTCCAAATAAGGCAAGGCGGCCTCTGTCTCTGTCTCCATAGTGTTTTTATCTGGGGGTTGTAACTGTTCAGAGTGTTTAAAATCAGGTTTCCTTTGTCCTCTTCAAACTCGCAAAAGATGTCATCAATATAGCGGTGCCATCTTTTTATGCCAAGGTGTTTGAAGGTAGTGATCCACTTGTCTATTTTCAACATGACAATTTCAGCCGCTATCAATGAAAGTGGGCTCCCCATAGAGGAACCACAAATCTGTTGGTAGATTAAATCTTCAAACTTGAAATTATTCAATGAAAGGCAGAGCTGGAATAAAGTTACGACCCTACTGTTTTCAATGGAATCAGTATAATTTTGGGCCAGTATTTCTTTCAGGTTTTCCACGATTAGATTGTGCGGTAAGCTAAGGAACAAGGATACAACATCAAAGGAGCCCATGATACATCCCGGATTTGGTTTGGAATTCCGTAATTTAATGATGAAATCAGGTATGTTACTGATGGAAAAGGAATTGTAAGGGCGTATCACTGGAGACAGGAATGAAGTTAAGAACCTTGATAATGGCATAGCTGGCGAAAGATGGTACGCTATTATTGGTCTCAGAGGGATATCCTCCTTATGTAGCTTCGGTAACCCATAGATGTAAGGGATTCGGTTGGTGGAAGATGTGAATTCTTTGAATTGGGCGTCGGTTATCAGTTTTTCTTTCTTTAAGGATGCCAGTTTCCGCTTAAACAGGGCTACTGTTTTCGAATTAGTGGTTTGGTCGATCTGTCTGAAGACACTTACATCATCTAAAATATTGTGGATTTTCTTTGCATAGTCAAGTCTGCTCATGATAACCGTGTTGGCTCCTTTGTCTGATTTTGTAATCACAAGATCTGCATTATTTTTGAGTTGTTTAATGGCGGTCATTTCCTCTCTATTGGGTTTGACATCTAATTTGTTCTCTCTGCTAGATAGCCTACTGGCAACCAAGTTCCTGATCTCATTCTTTTCAGTATTTTTGAAGGACGATATAGCTGTCTCTACAGCTCCTATGGTAAGGTAATTGTCTGTTCGATTAGGCATCCTAAACTTGAGTCCTTTCATAAGAACATCCATTTCTATTTCAGAAAGCTTGGTTTCCGTTAGATTAACAATTGGATTAGAGTGATTTTTGTATGGAAAGCCATACTTTTTGGACCAGTGCTGGAGTTTCTTTTCATGTTTCATGTGAATAGAATTATCTTGTTCCCTTACTGCCCTGGTGGTTCTAATGATGAGATCTGTTAATTCATGAATGGGGATTTTATCTATGACCAAGTCTATTAACTGTTTGATTGTTTTTCCGAAGAATCTGATGGAGGAATGGCATCCCTTGATTCTCATTCGTAAGAGACTCTGTCTGTATTCTATAATCTTCCCCCGAGAAAAATGATTATTCACAGGATCCTTAATCCGCAAGGAAGGAGGTATAAAACTCACTTGTTTGCAACGGAGGTTAAATTCCAAATTCTTACGCCATCTTGCAAGCTGAAGGGATTTGCGAAATATAATGCTTTTATACCTGTCTAGATCCATCTGAGACAGTTCCATTTAGATCAATCACTATAAAAACCTAAATAATTGCAATCAGTAATTTAAGGAAGAAAAAAAATTTTTTTGCAACAAGTTTCTTTTATTCTGAAATTTGGCAAGCTTTCAGGCGTTAGCCTATCATCAGGCCGATCTCGCAAATACAAAATCTGACTATATATAGGCGTAGAACTGATCTTACCGGAAATAAACAAATTGTAATAAAATATATCGTATACACCGATACATGCAAATGTGCCGAAACTTTAAAATAAAATAAAAAATAAAAATTTTAAAACAAATTTAAAACTATGAAATTTGAGATACGCTAAGATTACATAAAAAGGACTAAATTAAGATTTGGAAATTACAATAAGACAAAAAACCGACTATGAATTTATACAACTAATTTAGCTATGGGATATATGAAGGTACTGCTGTGGTATATCGATCCTTCTGTTAATGCTCTTTTTATCGTTCGAAACCAAGGATTCCAGTATAAGTCTATTATGTTTGGAGAATATATTTCGGAAGTAACACTTGACTTCCTGTAGGTTGAAATGGTGGCCAGTAGAATCCTCATGTTGATAAATAAAATATCTGCTATCTCGGTTCTTTACGTTCCTAATATGCTCTTTAACTCTGGTACCAACAGTTCGGCCGGTTGCCCCCACGTAAGAAGCGGTACATTGTTGGCAAGATAATGAATAAACCGCATTTTGCTGGTCACTCGGTTCTGTCTTAACCTGAGATTTCGTGATTGGATGTCTGACTAATTGGCCGATGGATCGAGAGCCTACAAAAACAGGCCTAATCCCAAATTTCCTCAAAACATCTGCTAGCCTTTGATTAGTAGGGGAATACTGCAAATAGCAATTAGATCGATATACCTGCCGGTTTCGGGGAAGGAACCCCTTATAAGTGTGTTTCATCACAAATGAGGCTGGGAATCCATATCTCTGGAGGTTTCGGATGATGTTGCTCTTTTCAATCTTTCTGAAGCCTGGAAGGGAGCAATGCGTGATAATTCTTTTTGTCAATGTTTTGACTATGGAAATCTTGTGACTTATCGGGCCAAATGAGTTGAAATTGAGGTATGACGGCTCTATTCCTTTCTTATAATAAACGGTCGAATGGAATTTGTGTTCGGTTCTGAGGATGAGTATGTCCAAATAAGGCAAGGCGGCCCCTGTCTCTGTCTCCATAGTGAATTTTATCTGGGGGTTGTAACTGTTCAGAGTGTTTAAAATCAGGTTTCCTTTGTCCTCTTCAAACTCGCAAAAGATGTCATCAATATAGCGGTGCCATCTTTTTATGCCAAGGTGTTTGAAGGTAGTGATCCACTTGTCTATTTTCAACATGACAATTTCAGCCGCTATCAATGAAAGTGGGCTCCCCATAGAGGAACCACAAATCTGTTGGTAGATTAAATCTTCAAACTTGAAATTATTCAATGAAAGGCAGAGCTGGAATAAAGTTACGACCCTACTGTTTTCAATGGAATCAGTAGAATTTTGGGCCAGTATTTCTTTCAGGTTTTCCACGATTAGATTGTGCGGTAAGCTAAGGAACAAGGATACAACATCAAAGGAGCCCATGATACATCCCGGATTTGGTTTGGAATTCCGTAATTTAATGATGAAATCAGGTATGTTACTGATGGAAAAGGAATTGTAAGGGCGTATCACTGGAGACAGGAATGAAGTTAAGAACCTTGATAATGGCATAGCTGGCGAAAGATGGTACGCTATTATTGGTCTCAGAGGGATATCCTCCTTATGTAGCTTCGGTAACCCATAGATGTAAGGGATTCGGTTGGTGGAAGATGTGAATTCTTTGAATTGGGCGTCGGTTATCAGTTTTTCTTTCTTTAAGGATGCCAGTTTGCGCTTAAACAGGGCTACTGTTTTCGAATTAGTGGTTTGGTCGATCTGTCTGAAGACACTTACATCATCTAAAATATTGTGGATTTTCTTTGCATAGTCAAGTCTTCTCATGATAACCGTGTTGGCTCCTTTGTCTGATTTTGTAATCACAAGATCTGCATTATTTTTGAGTTGTTTAATGGCGGTCATTTCCTCTCTATTGGGTTTGACATCTAATTTGTTCTCTCTGCTAGATAGCCTACTGGCAACCAAGTTCCTGATCTCATTCTTTTCAGTATTTTTGAAGGACGATATAGCTGTCTCTACAGCTCCTATGGTAAGGTAATTGTCTGTTCGATTAGGCATCCTAAACTTGAGTCCTTTCATAAGAACATCCATTTCTATTTCAGAAAGCTTGGTTTCCGTTAGATTAACAATTGGATTAGAGTGATTTTTGTATGGAAAGCCATACTTTTTGGACCAGTGCTGGAGTTTCTTTTCATGTTTCATGTGAATAGAATTATCTTGTTCCCTTACTGCCCTGGTGGTTCTAATGATGAGATCTGTTAATTCATGAATGGGGATTTTATCTATGACCAAGGCTATTAACTGTTTGATTGTTTTTCCGAAGAATCTGATGGAGGAATGGCATCCCTTGATTCTCATTCGTAAGAGACTCTGTCTGTATTCTATAATCTTCCCCCGAGAAAAATGATTATTCACAGGATCCTTAATCCGCAAGGAAGGAGGTATAAAACTCACTTGTTTGCAACGGAGGTTAAATTCCAAATTCTTACGCCATCTTGCAAGCTGAAGGGATTTGCGAAATATAATGCTTTTATACCTGTCTAGATCCATCTGAGACAGTTCCATTTAGATCAATCACTATAAAAACCTAAATAATTGCAATCAGTAATTTAAGGAAGAAAAAAAATTTTTTGCAACAAGTTTCTTTTATTCTGCAATTTGGCAAGCTTTCAGGCGTTAGCCTATCATCAGGCCGATCTCGCAAATACAAAATCTAAACTATATATAGGCGTAGAACTGATCTTACCCGAAATAAACAAATTGTAATAAAATATATCGTATACACCGATACATGCAAATGTGCCGAAAACTTTAAAATAAAATAAAAAAATAAAAATTTTAAAACAAATTTAAAACTATGAAATTTGAGATACGCTAAGATTACATAAAAAGGACTAAATTAAGATTTGGAAATTACAATAAGACAAAAAACCGACTATGAATTTATACAACTAATTTAGCTATGGGATATATGAAGGTACTGCTGTGGTATATCGATCCTTTTTTTTTTTTTTTTCCTTCCTTAAATTACTGATTGCAATTATTTAGGTTTTTATAGTGATTGATCTAAATGGAACTGTCTCAGATGGATCTAGACAGGTATAAAAGCATTATATTTCGCAAATCCCTTCAGCTTGCAAGATGGCGTAAGAATTTGGAATTTAACCTCCGTTGCAAACAAGTGAGTTTTATACCTCCTTCCTTGCGGATTAAGGATCCTGTGAATAATCATTTTTCTCGGGGGAAGATTATAGAATACAGACAGAGTCTCTTACGAATGAGAATCAAGGGATGCCATTCCTCCATCAGATTCTTCGGAAAAACAATCAAACAGTTAATAGCCTTGGTCATAGATAAAATCCCCATTCATGAATTAACAGATCTCATCATTAGAACCACCAGGGCAGTAAGGGAACAAGATAATTCTATTCACATGAAACATGAAAAGAAACTCCAGCACTGGTCCAAAAAGTATGGCTTTCCATACAAAAATCACTCTAATCCAATTGTTAATCTAACGGAAACCAAGCTTTCTGAAATAGAAATGGATGTTCTTATGAAAGGACTCAAGTTAAGGATGCCTAATCGAACAGACAATTATCTTACCATAGGAGCTGTAGAGACAGCTATATCGTCCTTCAAAAATACTGAAAAGAATGAGATCAGGAACTTGGTTGCCAGTAGGCTATCTAGCAGAGAGAACAAATTAGATATCAAACCCAATAGAGAGGAAATGACCGCCATTAAACAACTCAAAAATAATGCAGATCTTGTGATTACAAAATCAGACAAAGGAGCCAACACGGTTATCATGAGCAGACTTGACTATGCAAAGAAAATCCACAATATTTTAGATGATGTAAGTGTCTTCAGACAGATCGACCAAACCACTAATTCGAAAACAGTAGCCCTGTTTAAGCGCAAACTGGCATCCTTAAAGAAAGAAAAACTGATAACCGACGCCCAATTCAAAGAATTCACATCTTCCACCAACCGAAACTCTTACATCTATGGGTTACCGAAGCTACATAAGGAGGATATCCCTCTGAGACCAATAATAGCGTACCATCTTTCGCCAGCTATGCCATTATCAAGGTTCTTAACTTCATTCCTGTCTCCAGTGATACGCCCTTACAATTCCTTTTCCATCAGTAACATACCTGATTTCATCATTAAATTACGGAATTCCAAACCAAATCCGGGATGTATCATGGGCTCCTTTGATGTTGTATCCTTGTTCCTTAGCTTACCGCACAATCTAATCGTGGAAAACCTGAAAGAAATACTGGCCCAAAATTCTACTGATTCCATTGAAAACAGTAGGGTCGTCACTTTATTCCAGTTCTGCCTTTCATTGAATAATTTCAAGTTTGAAGATTTAATCTACCAACAGATTTGTGGTTCCCCTATGGGGAGCCCACTTTCATTGATAGCGGCTGAAATTGTCATGTTGAAAATAGACAAGTGGATCACTACCTTCAAACACCTTGGCATAAAAAGATGGCACCGCTATATTGATGACATCTTTTGCGAGTTTGAAGAGGACAAAGGAAACCTGATTTTAAACACTCTGAACAGTTACAAACCCCAGATAAAATTCACTATGAAGACAGAGACAGAGGCCGCCTTGCCTTATTTGGACATACTCATCCTCAGAACCGAACACAAATTCCATTCGACCGTTTATTATAAGAAAGGAATAGAGCCGTCATACCTCAATTTCAACTCATTTGGCCCGATAAGTCACAAGATTTCCATAGTCAAAACATTGACAAAAAGAATTATCACGCATTGCTCCCTTCCAGGCTTCAGAAAGATTGAAAAGAGCAACATCATCCGAAACCTCCAGAGATATGGATTCCCAGCCTCATTTGTGATGAAACACACTTATAAGGGGTTCCTTCCCCGAAACCGGCAGGTATATCGATCTAATTGCTATTTGCAGTATTCCCCTACTAATCAAAGGCTAGCAGATGTTTTGAGGAAATTTGGGATTAGGCCTGTTTTTGTAGGCTCTCGATCCATCGGCCAATTAGTCAGACATCCAATCACGAAATCTCAGGTTAAGACAGAACCGAGTGACCAACAATGTACCGCTTCTTACGTGGGGGAAACCGGCCGAACTGTTGGTACCAGAGTTAAAGAGCATATTAGGAACGTAAAGAACCGAGATAGCAGATCTTTTATTTATCAACATGAGGATTCTACTGGCCACCATTTCAACCTACAGGAAGTCAAGTGTTACTTCCGAAATATATTCTCCAAACATAATAGACTTATACTGGAATCCTTGGTTTCGAACGATAAAAAGAGCATTAACAGAAGGATCGATATACCACAGCAGTACCTTCATATATCCCATAGCTAAATTAGTTGTATAAATTCATAGTCGGTTTTTGTCTTATTGTAATTTCCAAATCTTAATTTAGTCCTTTTTATGTAATCTTAGCGTATCTCAAATTTCATAGTTTTAAATTTGTTTTAAAATTATTATTTTTTATTTTATTTTAAAGTTTTCGGCACATTTGCATGTATCGGTGTATACGATATATTTTATTACAATTTGTTTATTTCCGGTAAGATCAGTTCTACGCCTATATATAGTTTAGATTTTGTATTTGCGAGATCGGCCTGATGATAGGCTAACGCCTGAAAGCTTGCCAAATTGCAGAATAAAAGAAACTTGTTGCAAAAAAATTTTTTTCTTTCTTAAATTACTGATTGCAATTATTTAGGTTTTTATACTAACTTTTATGATAATGTGAAAAAATAGTACAAATGTGATATTGTACTGAGATAAGGTGCATAAATTAAGAAAAAAGCATCTCCTTATCGTGCAACTGAAAGTTCCTGATGGCTTGCGCCATCTATCGGAATAACTATTAACTATTCTCGTTGATTTTTAATTATTTTAGAATTGGCCAATTTTTGGTCGTTGAGGTACAGCTTACACCACGCTGAAGACACACAACAGCCCCAAACGCGTACGTGGTTAGCTTTTCTTGATTAATCAAGAATGGGAATTTGGCCAATTCTGGAATAATTAAAAATCAACGAATAGTTGATATTTATTCCGATAGATGGAGCAAGCCATCATCAACTTCCACTTGCACGATAAGGAGATGTCTTTTTCATAACTATGTGATAATTTGTTTATATACATATATAATACATACAGTTGAAACAAAACTTGCTAAATATAATATATATCGCATTTAATTTCTGATTATAAAATTGATTCATTCAAAATGGTTCGGTCACACCAACTTATATAAACAACACTTCTCGTGCATCACGCGGATGATGGGCTTAGAAGGAGTTTGAATTCCTAGAGGAAGCTAGGCGAACAGCCTCATCGAAATATTGTAAATATTTTAAAATAAATATATTTGATCCAAGATGTGCACTTATTTTAATATATATAATTTCCTTCCAAAATCACTTTATTAGGTACCGCTCAACAAGAGCAACCTAGTTTATGATAACTCCAACAATGAATAATATGTGAAGGTTATTTACATATTAAACAAAATGTTAACGCGGGATACAATCCCGGTTCATGGCTGTCGGGAATCGAGGGTGTTACCCACTTGTCCATCGACTTATTTTGCTATATATAATTAAAAAGCTATATATATTCGATAAAAAATAATAATATTTTAACCAATATTTCAATTGGCTGAACGCAAACCTTTTTTAAGGTACAACATATTAATGTCAACAATAAACTCAGCGCCACATAACATCAATATATATTCCCATCCTTATTGAGTAGAGGCAAAAAAATAAAAAAAAAACTTAATTCTATTAACGCTATGTGGCGCGCTGAGTTTGTTGATGACAATAATATGTTTTAAGACGAGTAATCCTTTCAATATATTATAACACGAATAAAATAAATAAACTTATCCTTTATAATTTTATTCGTGTTACAATAATATGTTGTTATACCTTGAAAAAGGTTGGCGTTCAGCCCAACTGAAATATTGGTAAATAAATTATATTTTGATCCAATATATGTCTTTATAATTAAAGATCTATTTATGGATTGCTCTATTTTCAAAACGATCATATATATACACTGCGTGACATTGAGAATGGAACACCAAGAAATAGTGGCCAGAAAATTATGCAAATTTCAGGGTAGACGCGCCTAACCGAGTTATGCAAATGATGTAAAATGCGCAGCTCTCGTGCGCACATGGAGTAAGATATAAGGAAGGAACTTGCAGAAAGGACAGTATTCGTGTCGTTATTTCTTCAAGGAAAATCATTGTAGAAATTTTGTTCTTGTGTCAAAAGACACGTGTAATAACAGAGAATGCCAGGTCATCGTAAACGGAGGCAGTTCAAGCAGACAGACGCTTTTACGAGGGGCATGGTGATCGAACTGAAAAGGGCAGGTTGGTCCATGCGTCAAATCGCAGCTGATACACACCTTGGTGCGTCCACGGTGCACCGACTGTGGAGAAGATGGTTGGAACAAGGAAATGTGGCAATTTATAGGAATGTCGGTGCAACCAGAGTGACGTCAGCACGTGTGGATCGGCGTATCCTTCGACAAGCAGAGGCGGCCCCACAAGCCACTTGTACCGCCATCCTGCAACATGTGCAAGACACCCTAGATCATTCCATCTCGACCAGAACCATTTCCCGTCGATTGGTTGCTAATGGCTTGAACTCATGCCGTCCGCCAAGAAGACTGCCATTGACCCCACCGAATAGGCGCCAACGTTTGGAATGGTGCCGGGCTAGATCGACGTGGATGACGGAATGGCACAGGGTCGTGTTCTCAGATGAGTCGCGTTTCTGCTTGTCCAGTGATAGTCGCCGTGTACGCGTGTGGCGTCGACGTGGAGAATGGTCCAATCCGGCAGCAATTGTGGAACGCCCCACCGTGCGACAACGTGGAATCATGGTTTGGAGCGCAATCGCGTATGATTCCAGGTCACCTTTACTTCGTATTCAGGGCACTATGACGGCCCAACGATACGTTGATGATGTGCTGCGACCGGTGACACTCCCCTACCTTCAGGGGGTACCCAATGCCCTTTATCAGCAGGATAACGCCCGACCGCACACTGCTCGCATTAGCCAACAAGCTCTGCAAGATGTACAGATGCTTCCCTGGTCACCGTACTCTCCTGATCTCTCACCAATCGAGCAAGTCTGGGACATCATTGGACGCCGTTTGCATGCCTTGCGACAGGCGCGTTCAGAAGACGAACTGTGGCAAATGGTTGAGAGGGAATGGAGAGCCATCCCTCAGGACGCCATCCGTACTCTGATTGACTCTCTACCTAGACGTGTTGCTGCGTGCATCGCCGTCCGCGGTGGTCCTACTTGCTACTAAGCCGACGCCGTTCTCGCTCTGTATTATGACTATCATTTTGAAATAGAGATCATTTATTGTTCGTCCCTGTCTCTCTCTGTCTGCCGAGTTTCATCACTTTCTGGTTACTATTTCTTGGTGTTCCATTTTCAATGTCACGCAGTGTATATATATATATATCAAAAAAGGCATACCCTGACCAAGCTCACATGAGCATTTCTAAATGGCAGAGCGCCATCTAGTGAAATAAAAATAAACTAAACGTTTATTTAACTTGTTCCGGAATATTTGGCCAACCCAAAAGGGGTTTCACATATACATACCAATAACAAAATTTACAATTTTTTATGTATTTGTTAATTGATTTAAGCATAAGAGGTTTGTTTTTTAAATATATATAATAAATAAATAAAAAGATAGAAGGATATAGTAGAATAAAAATAAAGCGAAAACTCCCCCGCATTATTTGGGCCGTTACACGTCATATGCTGGGTAGAAAAAGGAATAAGCGAAGAGATAAGTTTGTAGAAAAGAGCAAAGACAGAACTATTTATATATATATACAATGACTATTCCTCCATATAAATATCTTTGTATTTAATTTTATTAGAGAAAACTTAAAGATAAATACATCTTTATATAAAATTAATTATTTTCAAATTTCGTTTGCTTTATTTATCTCCGTGACAATTTATTTACAAAAAGAGTTAAACTTAATATAAAATAATGTCTTTGCTGGATAAAAATTTCCAAAAGATAGCTTCTATTTTTAGAACAATTTAGCTGGAAATTTTGCCGGGAGGATATTGATTTATAAGAAATAGTCACTTTTTCTATATTTTCGTTCAATTGTGGGATCAAATTTTAACATACTTCCAGACAGCGTTGAAATATAGAATTATTTAAATTAAAGTGTTATTTCTATAATAGTAAAATCTTGAGTAAAAGCTTCCAATGACTACTTTTGTGAAATTGAAAATATTTTCTGAAAAATAATACAAAAGTCAAATTGTACTGGGATCAGTTAGATAAATTAAGTAAAAAGGTATCTTCTGATTGTGCAACTAAAAGTATCTGATGGCTTGTGCCATCTAGCGGAACAAATATCAACTATTCGTTTATTTTTTAATTATTCCAGAATTGGCCAAATACCCGTTCTTGATTAATCAAGAAAAGCTAACCACGTACGTGTTTCGGGCTGTTGGCTCTCATCAGCGTGTTGCAAGCTGTACCTAAACGACCAAAAATTGGTCTTTCAGGTATTCTAAAAAATCATGAAACGGGTATTTAAGGCCGGAAGTGCGTGAGACCGCCAAACTATGTGAAAAAACGCGCTTCTAAGCTTAATTTATGATTTTTTTTCAGGATTCCTGAAAAACCGTTTTTGGTCGTTTAGGTACAGCTTGTCGAATGCGTTTTTCTTGGCGTGTAGAGTTCTCATAAAGCGAATGGTACACGCGAGATAAATAAAATTTTGAGAATCAACGATTATTTGATATTTATTCCGATAGATGGCACAAGCCATCAGCAACCTTTAGTTTCAATATCAGGAGATGCCTTTTTACTTAATTTATTCCTGTTTGATGTTTTACTGTAATATCAATATAGGGATTATTGAATTATTGAAAAATATATCGCATACTGAATTTTTACAAAGAGCGCAAGCGTGTATTAACTACATGCGAAAAGTTGAGTTAGAGATAAAAAAAGTAAAGAAAATATTGCAGATTAAATATTAATTAAAAACAAAAATAAAACAATGTAATAATAAAACAATAGTTAGCTGGAAGTCATACTTATAGTTTTCCTTTTGAAGGTCATTTTGACTTGAAAGCTAGAGAAATAAAATTATACAAGAAACCGAGTCCTGGATTGCTTATTGATTATATTGAAAAGGAGCAGGAATGAATATTCTATATACAGTTACGAGCGTCATTCTTCATCAGTCGTCTCTTTCACCGTTTGCTTTTTTTTTTTTGGAATGGCGCCCTCCTATTGGTCGGCTACGATCACGCCACCTTTGCCCCCCCCCCCCCCCATCATGCCCCCCCCCCATTATTAACTAATATATGCATTTATTTAAGGCGCCAATTTATAATTGTAACAAATAGTATTTGAATAAAAACATTTAATCGGGTAAAACACGGGCGTTGCCCGGGTCATTCGGCTAGTGTATTATAAATATGTGTGTGTGTTAAATAAAGGAACATTGTGATTAGCACCTTCTCGTGTTGTGGCGGTAGTATATTGAGGAAAGAAAATTGAAACGACCTTGCGAGGTTGTTTCAATTTTGAAAAATCGATTGGAAAACTGCAGGGGGTAAAGTACCAGGTAATATACATCCATAGACAAAACTTATGGAAGTGGAAAGTGTTGATGTCGCCTGTCTGTTTTTATTTGGAGAAAGACATTTTTGTTCACACTTGGTTATCTCGTGAGTCTTTAATAAAGGTTACTGTAATATCTTACAGAGTTATTGTCTGAATCCCGATATACATGCTAAGAGGTACAACTTTCTTTAGTTTTGTCCATGAGTGTATCTTTCAGAGTTATTGTCTGAATCCCGATATACATGCTGAATGGTACAACTTCCTTAAGTTTTGTCCATGAGTGAATCTTTCAGAGTTATTGTTTGAATCCCGATATACATGCTAGAAGGTACAACTACCTTAAGTTTTGTCCATGAGTGTATCTTTCAGAGTTATTGTCTGAATCCCGATATACATGCTAAAAGGTAGAACTTCCTCAAGTTTTGTCCATGAGTGTATCTTTCAGAGTTATTGTCTGAATCCCTATATACATGCTGAAAGGTACAACTGCCTTAAGTTTTGTCCATGAGTGTATCTTTCAGAGTTATTGTCTGAATCCCGATATACATGCTAAAAGGTACAACTTTCTCAAGTTTTGTCCATGAGTGTATCTTTCAGAGTTATTGTCTGAATCCCGATATACATGCTAAAAGTTACAACTTTCTCAAGTTTTGTCCATGAGTGTATATTTCAGAGTTATTGTCTGAATCCAGATATACATGCTAAAAGGTACAACTTCCTCAAGTTTTGTCCATGAGTTAGGTGAGTTGAGGTAGCTTAGTTGAGGTCGTAGCTGGTGTCATAGGTAGGTTGTTGTTATAACAAATGAATACATTAAGACGCGAATGTTTCTCTTCATAAATAAATCAAATTTCTACTGTCGTTACTGCGATAAAAAATATTAGGAGGGTTTAGCTCATCAGTGGTGAACCCTCCCAGCGGTTTCGCCAATTTAATCTAACAAACTGCTTCTTTAGAGCTCTAATACTGTATTGGATCATTCTAATTTTATATGCAACACTGAAGGGTGGAATCTTAGAAATGGTATTAAAGTAACCCGTGGACATAAGCTTTTAGGACAGTAGAATTACATATAAATATATATATATATATATTTGATATGGAGTAAGGATAGTAGAAGTTTTTGATTTATTTGTGGAAAGAAACATTCGCGTCCTAATGTTTTCATTTGTTATATATAGATGGCACGGTATTACTTTGTATTGAAAGATTGTTACATCAAAACTTACAGTTTAAACTTTTGTACCATTTTTATATACATACGTTGTTTACATTTTTATATTGAGATAAATACATATGTAAATGTAGTATAAACACTCACAAAATTTATTCATTCTATGTAAAAATATAAATAGATATTGAGTAATGAAGGGACTTAATTTCCCTGCCCCTTGATCCTCCTCTACATCCCGGCTCTCCTGACCTCACCTGGCGATGATCCCCTGGCCACCCAGGCCCCTCCAACTGTGCTTTATCTATATTCCGCTTTAAGCGTCCATCGGGGCTCAAAAATCATTCATTCTGGTTAGCAGCCCCGTGAATAAAGATATTTCAGAAGTGACTTAATATGTCGTTGATATAACTGATGAATAAAAAACATCACAACTTATAAACCACATGAAGCCATTAGTAACTTTCAGTAATACTATCAGAAGATGACTTTCTTTTTTTGCTTATCTCTAGTACACGTGGTACAGGCCATGATAATCATGGTGGGTAGTTAGCGACTGCTTTTTACTGTAAGCGCACCACATGTCTAGACATGTGAAAGCAGTTCGACTTTGCACTTACAAATGTGCCAGAGCCCCGTTTGGTTACTTGCACTCGCTGGTGGGGTTGGACTTTTGCAAGAATGACTTTCTTCAAATTTATCAACCTGATACCAGTACAATTTAGACATTTTAGCATTTTTTAAATACACATACTTTGTTTACATATTTTATACGAAAATAATAGAAAAAATAAAAAGGTCAGGTGTTGATATTAAAAATAAAAAAGGCATATCCTGAACAGGAGCACACGTGCTTTTTAGATGGCAGAGCGGCATCTGGTGGAACAGAAATCAACTAAACATTGATTTAGCCTGTTTCCTGATATTTGGCCAACCCATTTTCTTGATAAATTAAGAAAAGCCATCCACGAACGCGTTGCGCGCTTTTGGTGCTCGTCAGCGTGGAGCAGGCTGTACTGATTTCTGTCCCACTAGATGGCGCTCTGATATCTAAAAAGCATATATGCTCCTGGTCAGGATATGCCTTTTTCATTTTTAAATATTTTTATATATAGAGAGAAATACATATGTAAATATGGTATACACACTCACAGAAATTATTTCTTCTTTGTAAATATAAATAGACACAGAGTAATGAAGTGACTTAATATATTACTGTTGTAACTGATCAAAAAAAAAAAAAAACATCAGAATGACTAACTTTGCCGGTCCCATGCCCGGATGAAAAAGGAGGAGGGGGAGCAGTAACAAGCTTGCTAAAAAATCTGGGCTCAGCTGGCCCGGCTGATAGTACCCTGTAAGGGCTCCTAATCCAGGGATACAGGATGAGCAGCGTTTGTACTCCATGTTAGGAGCGGCTGCACATGGCGTCTGTTTTTCATGTCAGAGGCGGCCATTTCTTTTGGAGCTAAGTCGGCCTGCCACTTAGTAGTGCTCCCAGTCTTAATGACAAAGGCAGACTCATTTTACTTCACCCAAAGATAAGAAAGAAGAAGAAGAGAATGACTAACAAACAACATAAAGCCATCAGCAACCTTTAGTAATACAGTCAGAAGATGTGTCTTTCTCTTAATTTATCAACCTGATATCCCAGTACAATGGGACTCATCAAAATAGGGTGCAATAGAGAGGGGGAGCTATAGACGGGTCACTTTTAATGTAAATCGCATCGTAATACGTATTTAAAATCGGGCGCTATAGAGAGGAAGGCGCTATTTAGAGGGGGCGCTATAGACAGGTTTAACTGTATATAGACAAACATATGTAAATATGTAGAACGACATTTGAAAATTATCCCGCATGTGTTTCTTTTGAACTAAAAATCGAAATTTATTTTAAGGAGAAATAACGATTATTTCTAACCTTAGGAATGAAGTATGAAAGGATGAATTGTGAAGGGTAATGATGAACGGAAAAATAAATGAAGTGTCCAGGGATGGAAATTCAACCCACAGTGTTCCCATCCCTGGACACTTTGTTTTTCCGTTCATCATTACCCTTCACAATTCATTCTTTCATACTTCATCCCTAAGGTTAGAAATAATCGTTATTTCTCCTTAAAATAAATTTCGATTTTTCGTTCAAAAGAAACACATGCGGGATAATTTTCAAATGTCGTTCTACAATCATAAGCCGCATTATATTGTATTATATATAAATATGGTATACACACTCACAGAAATACTTTGTAAAAATATAGATATACACAGAGTATGTGACCGTTGTAACTGATGAATAGAAAACAAGACTAACAAACCACACATGAAGGATCAATAGAAGTTGAATGTGGTGAAATGTGGATATTAAATATTCGGAAAGGCCATGATGGATGACAAAGGCTGAAATGGACTGTCGGTTACAGGTGATTTATTGCTGATTGATCACCACAAACAGAACTAATTGTTCATTTTGCCTCCACTTTTCCACCACTTTGGCTTCAAACCACATATATACCTTCTTTTTTATAAATTCTCTATTAAAATATAAAATATCTTTTTAAGCTCTCGTTTAGATTAGTATAGTTTAACTTAAGTTTTAGCCAATTTTTAGCTTTAGATTTATTCGTTTTTCCCGTATTAACGTTGTTTTAGCTTTTTTTGTGGCTTTGATTGTCTAACTTGGTGTCTTAGCCTACCCTCATGGACAAAACTTAAGGAAGTTGTACTTTTAGCGTGTATATTTGGATTCAGACAATAACTCTGAAAGGACAAAACTTAAGGAAGTTGTCCCTTTTAGCATGTTTATCGGGATTCAGACAATAACTTTGAAAGATACACTCAGGGAAAAAACTTAAAGAAGTTGTACCTTTTAGCATGTATATCGGGATTCAGACAATAACTTTGAAAGATACACTCATGGACAAAACTTAAGGAAGTTGTACCTTTTAGCATGTATATCGGGATTCAGACAATAACTCTGAAATATATTACAGCGACCTTTATTGAAGACACATGAGATAAATTAGATAATAAAAGGCATATATTGGATTTTATAAAATATTTATTTTGCCAATATTTCGGCTGGCTGAACGCCAACCTTTATCGAAGCATTACAATGAGATAAATGTAAACAAAATTACTTCTGTCGCCTAAAAAAAAAAAAAACTGACGACTGGAGACATAAAAGACTTTCCACTTTCTTATGTTCTGTCCATGAGTGTATATTAAAATAAAATTGACCTTACTTTTTGCCTTGCTTAAGCTCGGCTTTGTTTTAGGCTTAGGCTTTTTTCTCCCTAAACAGGACATTTTAAAGGAATGAAGTTAAACCCAGACATGAATAGATCCTACAGTAACTGCAATAACTGTCACAACACCCAACTCACTCTGGACCATATATACCCGGCCATCCTTGAAGCCCTCTATATGGTAGACAACAATCCAGAAGAGAACATCCATACGGACAATGCACCTCAGTTGGCTGGTATTGTGATCAGGGTGCATGGACCGATCTGATCTGCTCCATGGACAAGACACCACCACCATCAATCCAGAAAAGGACATCCATATCGACAAGACACCTCAGAAACCATCTAAACGTTAATTTAACTTGTTCCCTGATATTTGACCAATCCATTTTCTTGATAAATCAAGAAAAGCCATCCACGAAGGCGTTTTGGGCTGTTGGCCCTCGTCAAGAAATTTCTTTATCAAGAAACTGGGTTGGCCAAATATCATGGAACAGGCTAAATCAATGTTTAGTTTATTTCTGTTCCACTAGATGGCGCTCTGCCATCTAAAAAGCACATGTGCTCATGGTCAGGATATGCTTTCTTTATTTTTAATATTAACACCTGACCTTTTATATATTTATCTTATTTTTTCACACATATATATTCAAAAATAATTTAAAAAATATATATAAATATATGCTTGTCGGCTATACACGTCCTCAATAAGTACCTAATCTGGCTGAAATTTTAGCAGGAGATAGAGAAAAATCTGGAAGAGTTTATTATCAAATATTCGAATAAATTGATTCAGTAGAGATTAAGATGTTTACTAGAAAAATATTTGACTCAAATATTCGTTAAGCAAACTTTCACTCGAGTAAAACCGGGCGAAGCCGTGTACATCCTCTAGTATATCTATATATATAAAATTGAATGTTTGTATGTTTGTATGTTTGTTTGTCTGTGTCTTTGTTTGTATGACTCCTATACAAATTCGCAGTAGATCACTAATTCAAACCAAAATTTCCATACATAGGTAAAAAATAACGAGGATGACGATAGGCTATTTTAAAATATATAAATCATTTATTAAAACTATATATTCAAATTATTCAACTTAGCTCACGAGCAGCGCCCTCTAGAACACCCAGGCGGGCGATGGCGGCGCGCGACGATTGGCTGCCGGCGCAGCACGTGACTTCCCTTCCCCCTGCCCCCCCCCCCCCCCCGCCGAGTAAATGAGATCTCCCGGCTGACGGCCGGAGCAGCGCCCTCTAGAACGCGTGACGATTTTGACGGCGCGGGGCGCTCCCAGTTGGACAGTTGCGCGGGGGCAGAGTGACCTCGCGGGTGCCCTCCGGGAACTACGTCCATCTTCCATATGTAATATACATTTAATCGTGTAAACCCGGGCGTTGCCCGCGCGGGTCATTCGTCTACAAATTCTCAGTAGTTCACTAATTCAAACCAAAATTTCCATACATAGGTAAAAGAATACTGGGAAGACGATAGGCTATTTTAAAAATTTTGCTTTTTAAAAATTTTGCTGTATCATGTTTGATTATCAGATACAAAATTATATCGGGAAAAATTCCAAAAAACAGAGACCACGGGTGAAACAGGGTACATTTAATAGGGTAAAACCCGGGCGTTGCCCGGGTCATTCGGCTAGTTATAAATATTATCGTTTAGGGAGAGAAAACATATTGAACTTTATGATACTAAATTATACATATATCGAGTAATTATCAAAATTTGAATTATATTTGAAATATATTTACATACAACCATCAGAAAATATGAGTCAAAACTCCCTATATATTGTATCAATTTGGTTCAAGGAAAAACTAGCGAAGCTAAAAAAAAGAAAACAATTACAAAGGATTTAAAAAGCCGCAGACGAGACAAAACTAACAATGTAAGAGATCATTAGGCTGATGACTCATGCAAAATTGATCATTTCCAAATGATATTTATTGACTTCTTTTGGCCACAGACGACTCGTAATTCTAGATAAGAGGCACACAAAGTGGACATTAGAGAAACCAGACGATTCTAGGATTCTGGGGTTCTAACGACTTGGATCAGGGCCAGTTGGAACACCAAGGACGCCTTTTGGAATCAGTGATATGGAATTAAATATTTGGTATTAATAATGAAGAAGGAATTTTCTTTTGTTCACAGAAATTTGCTCGTTAGCAGCGTGTTTAAATAGATACTGGCGTTAATAGGTTAGTTACTTCATGAATAAATAAGCTTTTTGTGGATATTATCATATCTTAATATTCCCCAATATATTACAGTAAGTTTTAAAAGTACGGGGTGGGCAAAAAATGGTCAAATTCAAAACATGAAGAAATATTCTAAAGAAATGTTACATATGAAGAAATTTTCAAAGTTGAATACTATTTATATAAGTACAGTATAAACGGGTCTATAAAAGCGCGAAATGAATTTCCCAATAAGTATTATTAAAAGTAAGAAAAAAGTATTATTACAAAAATAATATAAAGAAATAGCATATATGCAAAATATCAAAACTAAATACTAATTATATAAGTAAATGAATTATCGTGGTATAGCACTGATAAGCAATTTATCGAAACTTTTTACGACAATACTAAGATCAAGACTGAATGAATATGGGTAGAAAGAAGAAACGTCATTCCAGAAAATCAGGCGGGTTTCCGAAGGGGTCGCTCGTGTGTGGATCTGATATTCACATACAACTATCATTGAGAAAAAGAGAGGAATGATATATGTATTTTTTGTTGATTTGAGAAAAGCATTTGATACAGTTCCTCACTCATTACTTTGAAAGAAATTAACCAATCTGGGCGTAAGCTATTGATTTATACACTCAATTAGAAATTACTACGAACAGGCGACTGTGGCAGTCAGATGGAGGGGATCAATTACAGAAAATATCAAGATACATTCGGGAGTTTTACAAGGAGAGCCACTATCGCCATTACTTTTTATATTATTCATGACGGACCTGATTAAAATGTATGACAACTCAGATCTGACGAGTGTATACCTGCCGGAATTTGGTGACGTTCACCTGCTGATGTATGCAGATGATATTGCTATTATAGGGAAGTCAAGGATAAACCTCCAAAAAAAGATTAATATATTGAAAGAATATCATGATGAGAACTATACGACACTGAACGAGTCCAAATAGAAAGTTATGGTATTTCGCAATGGTGGTAAACCCTCAAGAGAAGATAGATGGTACTGGAATGGTAAAGCTCTGATGGTAACAAGAAGATATAATTACTTGGGATACCCTCTGGTCAGTACAACTAAAACCACTCAAGCCGCTAACTCTTTCAAAGGAAAAACATTTGCGGCAATAAAAGCTACAACCCCACAATATTAGCAAAATCAAAAATTAATTCATTAAACTCTGTAATGAAACTGTTTGATTATATTGTGATGGCTGTTTTGATGTATGCTGCTCCAATTTGGGCAAATGAGCATAAATATTTATTGGATCATATACAAGATACATTTATTCGTAGGTTCTTAAATTTGCCTAGATATACACCAGGATACATAATAAGACCAGAAACAGGCCGCGTCTCATTAATAATAACAGCTCTGAAATTGACCTTGAAATACTGGCTGAGGGTGCTGAGTATGGATACAAATAGATTGCCTCGAATATGTTTAAATAGAATGAGGCAAATATCCTGTGCTACAGGTGCGCCCATCGGGTTTATAAAACAATTAAGCAATTTACTCAATAATAACGGATCCTCGTGGCTTACTTATTGTAATGATCCTGATTCACTAAGGAATGAGATCCCAGGAATATTAAGAACTGCGATAGAGCAAACAATACAAAATGACCTAACAAGAATAACCCAATCAAAATTATATTCCCACTATAAAGACATATATGCAACGTTTACCACTGAAGAATATTTCTTAAGTGAACTCCCTTTTCCTGTCATCAGATTAATTGCGCAATTTAGAACCCTTTCATTTTTTTTTCAGAGAACACCATAGGATTTTAATGAGGGGTGAAGACCTGAAATATACTTTCTGTGGATCAGGAATAACAATGGAGATGTTGCACTACTTATTTGATTGTGCTGCTCTGTCTGAGGAAAGACGAAAACTAAATGATTAAACGGGGCAACTTTGTCCTTCATTTCCGGCACTAATTAATGAAATATCAAAGATTAGGTATATAGCGATGGCGATATTTGGATTCCACAAGACTATATCCCGGAAAAAGTCCACACAGTGTTCTCCCCATCCCTTGTGAACTGGCGAATCCTGTATAGGGCGAGATGCCCTAAATAAAGGCTTTGTTGTTGTTATATAAGTAAACGAGTTTATAAAAACTAAATGTTTTTACCAATGGTCTAAACCATTGGCTTTCGACCGCTACGACACAGGATCGAATCCCGCATTGAGAACTGTTTTTATAATTAAAAAATGCTCCAATGGCCCCCGATTCTTTCAAAATTCCAAACCCACCAACGAGTGCAAGTAACAAAATGGGCTCTGGCAAAATTGTAAGTGAAAAAGTTGACTGCGTCCTATATGTGTAGACATGTGGTGCACTTACAGTAAAAGCAGTCGCCAATTTCTTCCCACTATGATTATCATGGCCTGTACCACGTGTCTAGTGATAATAAAAAATATATTTATTTACACTACGAAGGCCAACCAATCAGAGAAAGCCTGGAAGTCGTCTGTAAGTTTTCTTCTTTGTTTACCGAACCCCTGCTTCGTTTGGTTTATCTTGTGTAAGGAACTAAGTTTTATTTGTGTAACAATTTACTAATAAACTCTGAGAGATAATTAACAAAAGCAATAACAAGACTAAGAATGAAACACTACAAAGGAATGACAATACATCCAGATGGCACAAGAACCTACAGGACATGTAACAATTGTCCTGGTGTGGAACTAACACCTTCCTACATATTCTCAAGGCCATCAATGGCCGCAGAAAATTGACATGGACCCAGAACAGCGGCTTTACACACCCAAGATCGAGGACATTGCGACTGCTGTGATAGAAATGTACGGAGACATCTAAGGCTCTTCATTGGACACGACAACAACAACAGAAAATTGACATGGATCCAGAACAGCAGCTTTACACACCTAAGATAATGGACATTGCGACTGCTACGATAGAGATGTACGGAGACATCTAAAGCTCTTCATTGGACACAACAATAACAGAGAATTGACATGGACCCAGAACAGCAGCTTTACACATCCAAGATAGAGAACATTGCAACTGCTGTGATAGAGATGTATGGAGACATCTGAGCTCTTCATTAGGCACGACAGCAACAACAATTAAATTCACTGGCAATGTGTTCCTTTTTAATAATATCATCAAATATCATCTCTACAGACCTTACTGCAATGATAAAAGTTATTAAATGAGAGGGTTTGGCTCATCAATGGTGAACCTTCTCAGCGGTTTCGCCAAATTAGTCTCCAGACCTTTCTACAGGGTATATAAGAAAACCAATACAATACAATTGTAGAGCGGTCTGGAGATTAATTTGGTGAAACCACTGAGAGGATTTACTACTGATAAGCACAAGCCCTTTCATTCAATAACCTTCATCATTGTAGTAAGGTCTGTAGAGATAATACTTCCATAGAAAATACAGGGTATATCCCAAACCAATCCAATCCAATACAATAGTAAAGCGGTCTGGAGATTAATTTGGCGAAACCGCTAAGAGGGTTCACCACTGATGAGCTAAGCCCTCTCATTCAATAACTCTTATCATTGCAGTAAGGTCTGTAGAGATAATATTTGATGATATTATTAAAAGAAACACAGTAAAATTAATTGGTTCAAATTTTATCGATAGATGGCAATTGAATTTATAAAATTAAGTTAAATTCAATGGATTGAACAAAAATGCTTAGCCGCATAGTAATTTATGGCTAATATTTTACACATGGAAGACTGAAGGCATCGTAAACTATACACTAGAACTTCCAGTTAGAGACAATCGCCTAAAACATGGATATACCTTGTCTCTCCAGGAGGTAGTCTCTTATTAGAGGTTGGTTTAAATCACATTGCCATTTTTGATATAATAAAGGTAGTCTCTCAGGTAGGTAGTCTCTTTGTAGTTTATGCGAATATGTAACTAGAGTTGTATGGAATTTATAATTAAGGGAAGAGGCAAAGGATTAAGGAGTAATTCCTAGCGTTAATGAATGGACCAATCAAATTCCTCGGTCCAAAACGCTTTATAATTATTAGCAACATTAAGGTAAAATCTTACTCGAGCTACTGCCCATCAAATATGTATTCAGGTTAATTAGAACTTCTATGATTATATCGTCAAGGTTTGGTAGCCGAGTGGTATAAAGCGTTGATTTTAGACATAAAGACCCAGGTTCGAATCCCGCATTGGTCACTTTTTTAATTAAAAATAAAATTATTGCTTCAATGACCTCTAGTTATTGAAAAAAATTAAACTTCACCATTAATAAGGCACAATTCGGATTATAGATTATAAACATAAGGTAATAAGACCAAATCCAAATAAATAGTGCGTGAAGTTTCGGTAACAGCGTTGTTACCAACTTAAGACAAAAGTACTGAATGAGTACTAAATAAATATTGTGTGACGTTTCGGTAACAACGCTGTTACCGAAACGTCACACATATTTTTTTTTTGGATTTGTTCTTATTACCTTATGTTTATAATCTATAATCCAAATTGTGCCTTATTACTGGTGAAGTTTAATTTTTTCAATAATCAGAGGTCATTGAAGCAAAATTTTATTTTCAATTAAAAAGAAGTGACCAATGCGGGATTCGAACCTGGGTCTTGCTGTCTAAAATCAATGGTTTATACCACTCGGCTACTTACCGAAACGTCACACACTATTTATTTGGATTTGGTCTTATTACCTTGTGTTAACTTCACCAGTAGTGAGTACAAGTAACCAAACGGGAGTTATATATAGAATACTGGCAAGTTTAATAAAATCAATGAAGCATCCAGGGCTAAGTTTCTTGTACAATTCTATTTTTCTAGCTTTTAGGCTAACATGCCCTTCAACTGGAGCAACTAGGAGTATAACACACTATAGTTGCTCCTATTGAAGGGCACATGTTAGCCTGAAAGATAGGTGAATAAAATTATAGAAGAAACATGTGAACGATTGGTATAAAATGTCAAATTTAGAAAGCCAAGACCCAGTTTCGAATCCCGTATTGGAAACCTTTTTTTTTCTAATAAAATTATTGCTTCAATGTCTTCCGATTATTAAAAAAAATCAAACTTTACCAGTGAGTACAAGTAATCAAACGGGGGTTCTAGCATATTTGTAAGTTTAATAAAATAAATAAAGCATTCAGGGCTAAGTTTCTTGTACAATTTTATTTCTCTAGCTTTCGGACTGACATACCCTTTAACAGGAGCAACTAGGAGTATAACTTCTAGCTAATTATAGTATATAGTTGCTCCTGTTAAAAGAGGCATGTTAGCCTGAAAACCAAAGAAATAAAATTGTACAATATATCCGTACAATATATTACAACTACCTCTATTTAACGAATAGATTTAAATAAGTACAAAATGAAGGCGTTATGGAGATCATAATGAATTGTGAAATTTTATGTTATTTATTATTTAATGAAACAACTGAGATTGTTTAATATATATATATATATATATATATGAACAAACAATAGAAAAAAATAAAAGATATGTGGGTCAGGTGTTGATATTAAAAATAAAGAAGGCCTCTCCTGACCACGAGCACATGTGCTTTTTAGATGGCAGAGCGCTATCTAGTGGAACAGAAATCAACTAAATGTTGATTTAACCTGTTCCCTGATATTTGGCCAACCCGATTTCTTGATAAATCAAGAAAAGCCATCACGATCGCGTTTCGCGCTGTTGGCACTCGTCAGCGTGGTGCAGGCTGTACCAAAATATTTTTGGTCCCAGAGGCTTCTTGAGAAACCAAGAAATGGGTATTTAAGGCCAAATTTGCGTAAATACGCTTAACACATGAAAAGAAATTGCCAATATTTCTTTCGGCTGGATGAACGCCAAACCTTTATTAAGGCATTACATTTTTGTATACACAAACTCAGCGACGCATAGTGTTATAATATCACAGTTGAAATAATTTTTTAAAATACAAAGTAGGTGGGGGAAATTTGTGCATGCAAAATTATTTCAAATATATGAAAATTCGAAACTATTATAGACGCGTATGAATCTTTTAAAAATTAAACAATTTCTACTGCTCTTACTGCAATGAAAAATCAATGGGAGGGCCTAGCTCATCAGTGGTGAACTCCCCCAGCGGTTTCGCCAGTTTAATCTACCACTGATGAGCTAGGGGCTCTTCCATTAATTTTTCTATTGCAGTAAGAGCATCAGAAATTATTTAATTTTTAAAAGAATCATACACGTCTATAATAGTTTCGAATTTTCATAACAGATGGCGCGCTAAAATATCATACTATATAAATACATAGACGTCATGAGTGTATTTCTGAGTTTTTTTTGCGTTTTGAAGGATTCATGTCATTTTATAAACTTTCAACTTATTTGATGTTTACGCTGAAGTTACCTGTTTGTTCTGCATTTCGGTTCTTCTTCTGAGGTTTGAGAAAGTTAGCGCAGTCTGAACAGCATCAAATATTGGTCATTTTTGTGAAATATTTCTCTTCTCCTCGATATAGAAACATTTTCAATTATCTAATCAATGATAATTTGAAATATATATCTATATATATATATGTCATAAAAAAGATGTATTTTAGGTACGTTACCAATTCATTCATGCAGTCGTGGATTGAAGTGAAATGATAACTTTTATATCCAAAATTGTATTTATTTTAATGATTATATTTTAAGAACAAAAACAGTTTGCATACATACAATTTAATAATAATATAATCTAAGTATATACAAAAAACATCTTGGGTTGTACTCCTTTTGTTAAGGATTTTAAAAAATTAACTCTGTGTTAATTCTATGATTATTTAAATTATAATTATATTAATGAATAATAAAAATCATATTTTTATTATGTCATATATATATATATATCTATATATATCTATATTCTTTTTGCTTTTTATTTACTAAATGGGCATTCAAAACATTATTTTCTCTTGAAATTAGATTAGATGATCGAAAATGTATTTATAGAATGACATATTATATAGGGTTGTCTCTCCAAATATAAATAGGATATTAAAAAAAAGAGAAATCTTTTTGAAGTCATTGTTACTTTCTTTTATAAAATATTTAATTCCCGATAAAATGTGAGAGCCTAAAGTAAAAGTTTTATTTGGTTAAGAAAATAAAACATTAAAATACGAAAGTTAATCTTTACACATAAATAAAATTTCTACTGTCCTTATTGCAACGAAAAATATATAGGTAGGGCTTGGCCCATCAGTGATGAACCCTCCCAGCGGTTTCGTCAATTTTTTTAATCTACCAGACCGCTTCTTTAGAACTCCAATACTGTATTGGATCGCAGTAAGGACAGTAGAAATTTGATTTATGTGTAAAAAGAAACTTTCTTGTTTACATGTTTTATTTTATTATATATAGATGGCGAGTTATATTGTCTTATAATTTATTTGGTTAGAAGTGTAATCGAATAATTTTCTGAAAAATCGATATTGCTTATGTGGCAATGTCTACTATCCATTTGTGATAGTTCTCTTATCTACTCATGGACAAAACTTAAGGAAATGGAAATCTTAGTTGATGGTCGTCTGTATTTTTTAAGGAGACAGAGTCAATTTTGTTAACACTTGGTTATCTCGTGTGTCTTCAATAAAGGTCACTGTGTATCTTTCAGAGTTATTGTCTGAATTCCGATATACATGCTAAAAGGTTCAACCTCCTTAAGTTTTGTCCATGAGTGTATCTTTCAGAGGTATTGTCTGAATCCCGATATACATGCTAAAAGGTACAACTTACTTAAGTTTTGTCCATGAGTGTATCTTTCAGAGTTATTGTCTGAATCCCGATATACATGCTGAAAGATACACTTCCTTAAGTTTTGTCCATGAGTGTATCCTTCAGAGTTATTGTTTAAATCCCGGTATACATGCTTAAAGATACAACTTCTTTAAGTTTTGTCCATGAGTGTATTTATTCACCAGCAGACCCGTGTCACCTCCGGATGGAGAGAGATGTAGACAACCATAGTTACTGGATAACAGAATGCTTCCATTCAGGATAGGTATTTCCAATCACAAGTATTTGATGGAATGATACACACCGTTCGTTTACCAACACCATGACACGGAATCAAATCCCGCCTTAAATACATTTATTATAAGACGACAATCCCTAATTACTCCAGAAATATTTAAAAGTCCTATCACAACAGCCTTCTTTCTTATTTCCACTCAATCATATCAGAGCATCAAACCTGTAGAGCTTGTTGATGGTGTCTGCTGGGGATGAGTAGAGATCATCAAAAGAGATTTGACAACCATCATAACTGGGTGAAATAGAATGTGTCTGCCTTTGTCATTAAGACCGGGAGCACTACTCAGTAGCAGGCCGACTTAGCTCCAATATGAAATGGCACCTCTGACATGAGGAACAGACGCCATGTGCAGCCACTCCTAACATGGAGTACAGACTCATCCTGTATCCCTGGATCAGGAGCCCTTACAGGGTACTATCAGTTGAGCCCAGGTTTTTAGCAAGCTTGTTACTGCTCCCCTCCTCCTTTTTTAACCGGGCATGGAACCAGCAAAAACGGTCTCACTACAATAGTGAATGCAAGTAACCAAACATGACTTTGAAATTCTGTGAATGCAAAAATCAAACTACTTTCCTCACTTGTAGACATATGGCGCATTTACAGTAAAAGCAATAGCTAACTACCTAAAACGTTTTACCATGACATGTAACACGCCATGTCGATATAAGTTGACAAAAGTAATCCAAAATATAAGCAAATTTGGTATTTCTGCTAGACAAAGTGAAAACAAAAATTTTAGATAATAAAGTAAACGTTTATGGATGAATATATTTTAATAAACGTTTTTCGAGATTTCGGGATAACGCCCTTCTACAGGATTATAATAACATAGACTCATCCTTAGACGTTTACTTTATTATCTAAAATTGTTATACAAAGGATTATATTGTAACAAAGTATTTATTAATTCTATTATTTTTATTAGCAGAGTATTATTTTTTATGTTTATATATTGCTATACTCTGTACACTTCCCTCTTTGCTTATCTTTTGTTTATCACTCATAGTTTGTTCTTGCCTGAAATAAATTGCTGTCTCATCCTGAAGTTTTTGCCTTCCCTAATTTTCCACATGGCAATATTCTAAATTGAAAACAAAATAATAATAGAATCCACAACAGTTTTATATTTATATTTGAATTCGACACAAGGTAATAAGACCAAATCCAAATAAATAAATAGTGTGTGACGTTTCGATAATAGCGTTATTACCATCTTCAGACAAAAGTACTAATTTATAAATTTGTGCCTTATCATTTGAATTCGACATAAACAAAAGAATTAATTAACACAGGTTTGCGGGTTTCGATAAATTATAAAAAGCTATAAGACGCCGTAACTTTTTAATTAATTGTATAAAATAGCTTTCGGACAAGCTCTTCCTCAGTAAAATAAATAATATGTAAAGAATTGCAGTGTCTTATTTCCTTTTGTAATTAAAAAAATATATAAAGCATTTTTTATATGACTAAAAATTCACATGTATACAAATGTGGAACCATATTTTTGTAACTATTCTAAAAGTTTCTGTGAAAAAAAAAAAACACTTCGGCTAGTTAGAGTTTTTTATTTTCTCAACATTTAAACAAAAATCTTTTGTCTTCGTCAGGAGAAATAAAAATAAAGCATTTAGCAAGGCGTTAAAATGTTGAGAAAATAAAAATAATAACTGGCCCGAAGTGTCTATTTTTCACAGAAATATGAATGCTGGCCAGTCAACCTCTATCTTGAATATATTCTAAATGTATTTGCATATTGTGTTACAGACGTATAATAAAGAATCGTTCTTAAAATAGAACAATCCATACTTAAATCATTAGATAGTAAAAAGGCGTATATTGGATTGAATAAAGTATTTATTGCCAATATTTCGGTTGGCTGAACGCCAACCTTTATCGAGGCATTACATTTTTGTATACACAAACTCAGCGCCGCATAGCATTATCATATCACAGTTGAAATCATTTAAACTATTTATAACTGAATAATATTTAAACTGTGATATTATAACACTATGTGGCGTTGAGTTTGTGTATACAAAAATGTAATGCCTTGATAAAGGTTGGCGTTCAGCCAACCGAAATATTGGCAATAAATATTTTATTCAATCCAATATATTCCTTTTTACTATTTAATAAAGAATGTAAATTACCTTCAATTTTCTCATTCACTAATAAATTTTGTTAAATATTTGTTGATGGTACAAAGGGCTTTTTCCTCGTTCAAGTTGGTCGATGATGACACCATTGAAGACGCTGTCTGTGATGTAAAGACAAAGTTGGCCATGGTTGCTGAGCTGAGCATGCTGCTGTAAACATCGTAGAATTGTTATTTCAGATATCTTTTGAACTTGAAAACGACTTCATTTCTTGACTAAGGGTACTTGACCTGGCTTTTACCATACATCAAAGCCATACAGGTAACCTGTAGGTCTTCTTGGCTGTTAGCAATAGCGGTCGCTGAGATCCTGTATTCTGTTCCGTATGACCATCTTGAATCCATCGAACATGCCGGGGACATGGATTTCATAATCCGCAACGGCCTATCCAAACTCAAGGCGACTTTAAGCTCCTGATAGGATCCAAACGTCCCTTCGGTGAAGGCCTCGTCTGGTGTACATAATTCCTATACTATTCTAAACTTTGTAAACTCTCTTTTGACCGTTGACTAGATGTCAATAAACTGTTTTTAATTGTCAATTGTCACATTCTATGTTCTGCTAACAGCCATTGGATCTCAACCGACGTGAACAGCAATACTATGGTACGCTAAACCACAATCCTGGTAGGCTTAGATCATACTTCTATTAACGTGATTGTAAGCATTTCTTCTTATTACACTAGGCATCACAACTTTTACAATGATACGCTTCAAATTAAATTTATATATGACCAACCTGCCGTACAATCTTGAACACATTGCAGGTGTCGCTACCAACTCTTATTTTACATAAATGCGTTGAAAATTTAATTTGCATGTCACAGTTTCATCTTACTTTCGTGAAATTTACATATTTAGCTTGTCGCGTCTTCTTGGTATAGCAGATTTTAAATGGAAATTTCTGTAATCAACAAGAAACAAAAATATATACAAAGTAACAGAGCCTATGCTGGTCAAAAATTTAAAAAAATAACACAAATCTTTAAGTCAGAGAATTAAAAGTGTTGGACATCAATTGCTATTGGACAAGAAATAGCTGTGCCGATGAAACAACGGTTGATTGTCCTCTAAGCAATATTTTAATGTTGATAGACTTCCATTGTTTTTTTGTCTCGTGTTTATTACCCATCTTGAATGATTGCTTAAGTAGCCATTTCTTATACGCAATAAAATACGAATATATAATGATGCATTAGCGCGCCATCTGTTATCAAAATTCGAAACTATTATAGACGCGTATGATTCTTCTTCTTTTTTTTTTTAATAAACAATTTCTACTGTCCTTACTGCAATGGAAGAATTAATGGGAGGGCCTGGCTCATCAGTGGTGAACCCTCCTAGCAGTTTCGCCAGTTTAATCTACCATACCGCTGTTATATTGCATTTTTGGATAATATAACTTGGATAAATATAACAGCGGTATGGTAGATTAAACTGGCGAAACCTCTGGGAGGGTTCACCACTGATGAGCCAGGCCCTCCCATTAATTTTTTTTCCATTGCAGTAAGGACAGTAGAAATTGTTTATTTAAAAAAAAGAAAAGAAAAAGAATCATACGCGTCTATAATAGTTTCGAATTTTGATAAAATACGAATACCTGTTTTGTGCCTAATTTATGATTAGAAAAATTATAATTCTTTGCATCATATTACTTAGGGAAAAAAGTATTCTAAGGTAAAGTCCATTTTCCAGTTTCCAAATAACTGAATGTTGATTTATTTTGTTCCACCATGGCTATGTAACTCCGGGCTAGGTACTATCAACTTCCAACGCTGTCCAATGGAAGTAAGTCCTGTACGAGCATAACACTACATATTATTATACTATAATAAATATTATTGATTGATCAAATGTTATAAAATAGGAGCTAATATGTAAATAAACTTTCTTTCTTGTATAAAAATTGCTCTAAATATACAAATTGAAATAAATTTTCAATTTCTCTCTCTAATAATAATGATTTGTATATATATTTTGAAACTATGTACAGTTAAACCTGTCTATAGCGCCCCCTCTAAATAGCGCCCGATTTTAAATACGTAGTACGATGCAATTTACATTAAAAGTGACCTGTCTATAGCACCCCCTCTCTATAGCACCCTATTTTGGTGAGTCCCAAGAGGGGGCGCTATAGACAGGTTCAACTGTATATATAATATTGTTTGAATACTTACAAGATCAGGAAGGATGTGGACAGGCCATGTCAGTCCTTGATTAGACAACAAAATCTTCCCTCTCTGACTTCACCATTAGCATATAAGCTGGGTTCACATGAAGAAGACAAGATAGCCGTCAGGTCGCCATGCTGCCAGATTGACCAAAAATCTCAGGACTTTCCTCTTAGTCCCATCTCACCTTCCCGGATGCTGCCCCTCTAAACCGAGCTAACTATCTTCCTATGTGGTCTTCATTTATCATCACGCTAGTGCGCTCTCACTCTGGCCCCATGACTGCATGTTGGATGAGGAGCCCACCACGACGATGTCGGCTCTCCTCCTACATTACAACATATATAATAAACATTTACTCAGAAACAAGGGATATGCAAAATTGTTGAAAATAAAAATGAATCTATTTATATAATATTAAAATGAGATACCTCTCGCAGACAAAGAGATGATATTATGATGCATTAGCGCGCCATCTGTTATCAAAATTCGAAACTATTATAGACATGTATGATTCTTTTTGAAATAAAACAATATCTGCTGCCTTTACTGCAATGGAAAATTTAATGGGAGGGCCTTTTCCGTTGCAGTAAGGACAGTAGAAATTGTTTATTTAAAAAAAATAAGCATACGCGTCTATAATAGTTTCGAATTTTGATAAAGAGATAACAGTTATTTATTTTCACAATGTTAAAGTAAATATCATTAACTCTTGCCTAGATTGAAAATTTGAACTTTATAAAAATAAATAATTTTAATCTAGGCGAGTTATCTATTGAATAATATACAATATATATATGTCGCACAGGCAAATTTCATTTAAAAAATTCTTCCTTTTTATGATAAAGATGGAGTGTGTAATATATGTATGAAAGAAAAAAAAAACCCTTTTCATATTAAATAAAATTTATCTTTTATTATTTTTATCAACATTTTTCTCTCATAGTTCTTCAATCATACAAATAATAATTTTATTTACATGTAGAAATATTTAGAGTGTTCTTCATCTTTTTCTTTACAACTTGGAGAGAAAGTGTGAGCTTTTTTTAAAAAAAATCTTTCTTCTTTTTCTTTTTAAAAGTGTCCGAGAAAGTGAGTTTTTTTTTAACTGGCAAAAGAGTCAGCTTTGTTGATGTTATAATACTAGATACAATATATACAAAGTTTGGTGGAGCAGGTCAATTTAACGTGTCCAAATTTTGCAAAATAGAAACATTTCAAACTTTGGAAGGTAACTCCATCTCTATGTTTGATATGTATCGTGTTTAAATTGAAAAATACGAAAAGAAATCTATCAGAAATAATAAAAATCAAACGATATTTTTATATCAGAACTCTATATAAAATCAAAAGATAATATACATCAGATCATTATATAAAACCAAAAGAAAATAATATAAACGAAGAAAAATATCAATAATAGTATTATAATATAATATATGAATATATTTTATAATATAAAGTATTAAAATTAATAGTATTTATGTATATTATTTCAGCATTTTTATTTAAATTGTAAAAAATATATATATTAGGATTAAAAAAAAATTAAATATGGGTATGATTTTATTGAATAAAAATATAATTCCATGGTCTTCTTAAAGTATAACAGACTATATATAAATTTTATTTGGCATTTCAATTGAATTTTAAATTTAATATATCATTATGTAAGCCTGCGATAATTCTATTTAAAATCTTATGCAATGACATATTTAAATATAATTAAGAATTTCTAAATTATTAATGTCATACAATTGAAAAGAAATATTAAAAATTTAGAATTTAATATTTTTAGATGTACCTATTTGATTGAGAAAGAATGTACTATTTAAAATTAAGATAAAAATTATTTTTAAAATGTGATTATGTCGGAATATATTTTAATAAATAACTTTATTGTCCATTTTAAATGCACTTTAAAATTTTATTTGAAGATATTTTAAAGTTTTAATACTGATTTTTTTTAATGCATTTTATATAGCATATATGTTAAATGATTTCATATTTTTATATTTCTTAATACATTTCTAAAATAAGACTTATATAGAATGTATAATTTTGAATATCATTTTTATACTCTTGATAATAAATCATTATTACATATAAGTAAATAGATGGCATCTAGTTTTGACGTCTATTTTGAAGGGAAAGGTGACCTTTGACTTTATAGATGTATATCCTTTCGGCAAAATTTCCATCTATATTTTAATGTAGAATTAAAAAAAAAATCATAATATACTTTTCTAATAATATTAAACAAATATTCATAAAATTGTAAAATGATCTATGTTATTGTGTGTCTATATATATATATATATTTAACCCTATTTTATTATAATTTAATTATACGCCCGCGCGTGCACACACCAATATACTTACTTTTCATTTATAATGCAATATACTCGTAATGCGGTTATGATTGTAGAACGACATTTAAAATTATTCCGCATGTGTTTCTTTTAAACGAAAAATCGAAATTTATTTTAAGGAGAAATAACGATTATTTCTAACCTTAGGGATGAAGTATGAAAGGATTCCATCCCTGGACACTTTATTTTTCCGTTCATCAATACTCTTCACAATTCATTCTATCATACTTCATCCCTAAGGTTAGAAATAATCGTTATTTCTCCTTAAAATAAATCTCGATTTTTCGTTTAAAAGAAACACATACGGGATAATTTTCAAATGTCGTTTTATTTTCATTTGTTTTTGTAAAAGGATCATTTTACTGTCATATCATTAATATTATATTCCCGTTGAAGAACAAATTTTCTCGAAAGCTTGCAATACCTAAAATAAATATAAGAAACTCTTTGCAAAAAAGTCAGTTTTTCTTAATCAATTATTAACACAAATATTTTCAAAATATGATAAATATTTGTTCCACAACTTTAGGTTGTATACATATTTGCATATAAACCTATAATTATTCAAAACAAAAAGCAAACATATATATATATATATTTAATTAATATATTCGATAAATGTATTTATATAATTAACCTATGAGTGATCCAATTTTTATTTTATTGAAGACATTTTAAATTTAATAAGGCAATTTTTGACTACAATAAGTACATTTTTCATTTAATCAAGGACATTTTTGATTTAAAAAAAGGACAATTAGGAATTTTGTGCATATATAAATATTTTACACACATTAAAAAGTTATCATTTTAAAGTTTATTAAGTAAAGATAGAAACTAATTGTTTTTATTTTACTTTTTAAAAATAAAATTTACTAATAAAAGAGTTTAAGATTTGATATCTTATTTTAGAAATTTATAAATGACATTTTAAATCTTTAAAAGCATATTTAAATGTAAAATAACAACATCTAAAGTGATGCATTAGCGCGCCATCTGTTATGAGAAATTGACACTAATTTAGACACGTATGATTCTTTTTGAATTAAACAATATTATCTACTGTCCTTACTGCAATGAAAAATTAATGGCAGGGCCTGGCTCATCAGTGTGAACCCTTCAAGCGGTTTCGCCAGTTTAATCTACCATACCGCTGTAATATTGCATTTTTATGTTTTCCTTTTATATCGATACTGAAGCGGACCTCTTGAAAATGTTATTTTAAATGAAATATGGAAAATTGTAACCATTTATTCTAAAACGGAAAATCGTTTTATTCAATAATATTGTTTAGAAGCACTTTAAATGGTATTATATATTTATAATTATATGTATTTCTACTGTCCTCAAAACTTATGTCCATATTTCATTTAAAATAACATTTTCAAGAGTCAAAATTTTGAGGACAGTAGAAATACATATAATTATAAATATATAATACCATTTAAAGTGCTTCAAAACAATAATATTGAATAGAACGATTTTACGTTTTATAATAAATGGTTACAATTTTATTTTACTATAATAAAAATACTTAGAATATAACTCGATATCATATATCATTATTGGCACAGGCTGTGACTAGAAGTTCATACTAGACCGTTGAACCGCTTGATGTTTGACGCCACAAGAAACCGCGTTTTTAAAAAATCTTTCTTACTATCTTTATTTTATATCGCATCAAAATATTAATGGCCCCCGATTCTTGCAAGAGTCCAACCTCACTAACGAATGTAAATTACAAACGGGGCTCTGGCATATTTGTAAGTGCAAAAGTCGAACTGCTTTTCACATGTGTAGACATGTGGTGCACTTGCAGTAAAAGCAGTCGCCAACTCTACCCACCATGATTATCATGGCCTGTATCACGTGTACTTGGGATATACAAAAAAAAAGTGCAATCGAATTTTATGGAATAAACTGGATATTTAAACTTACGAAATATGATGGTTTCAATATGATAAAATTTCAATTGATATCGGAAATATGAATATCTATATATATAAAAATGAATGTTTGTATGTCTGTTTGTTGGTTTGTATGTCCGGTATACAAATTCGCAGTAGTTCACTAATTCAAACCAAAATTTCCATACATAGGTAAAAAATAACGGGGATGACGATAGGCTATTTTACAAAATATATAAATCAATTATTAAAACTATATATTCAAATCATTCTACTTAGCTCACGAGCAGCGCCCTCTAGAACGCGGGCGATCTGCCGGCGGCGCGCGCCCGTTGGCTGCCGGCGAGCACGTGACTTCCCTGCCCCCCGCCTCCCCCCCCCCCCCCGTCGAGAAAATGTAATCGTCCGGCTGCCGGCCGGTTGGTCAGTCCAAGTTCCCACCGACCAATCAGAGGGATCAAGAGGTCCTGGCGCGCGGGGGCAGTGTTGGTGACACAGCTGTGCCAAGTAGACAAGAAAAAAGCCTCGCGGGTGACCTCCGGGAACTACGTCCATCTTCCATATGTAATATACATTTAATCGTGTAAACCCGGGCCATTCGTCTAGTTTAATATAAAAATAATATTTTATTTCAAAATGTTGTCGATTAATTTCAAAATTATTATACTTAATATCAAACTGTGTGGTGTTTTAAACTTTATAAAAGTTGTTATTTCATAATAAAAATTTCGTTTTGAAACTTAAAAAAAAAAAAAAATCGCTAGAAATCTTTGAAATTCAATTTTATATTTAAAGATCTTATTATATTTTTAAATAACGCTTATAAACTTTAGAATATTGTTATTATACCTAAAAATGTCGTTAATAAACTTAAAAAGAGCTTTGATAGTTTTAAAACCTTTATATATGCACAAAATTTTAAAAAATTCCTAAAAGATAGATTAAATTAACTTGCTCCCCCCCCCTCCTCCTTAAATGTCATTAGTAAAATTAAACATGTCCTGATTGAAATAAAAACATTTTCTTGAACATAAAAAAGATATATGAACAAATAATTCATTGATAAAATTTTTCCATTTTTTAAAACATTTTAAAATATTTAAAAGGAATGTTATCTAATATAAATAATTTATTGCTAGTATATCTTTTGTTAAAAACAATAAATATTTTCACAAAAACATAAATTTTATTAACGTGAAATATCTTTCAGAATGCTATTGATATTTTAAAATGTCTATTTTTTGTTGAATTCATTTCTTTTAATGTTATTTGTAGAATAAAATTAAAATACAAATATGTTATTACAAAACAAATTGATTAATATGATAAACGATTTCATATTTGTTTATATGAATTATATATATATATATATATTAAAAATAAAGAAGGCATCTCCTGACCACAGGCACATGCCTTCTTTATTTTTAATATCAACACCTGACCCACTTATCTTTTATTTTTTTATATTGTTTTTTCATATATATATATATATATATATATATATATAAACGGTAAAATATATTTATGTAAATGAAATACAACGTTAATGATGCGTGTTTTTAATTGCAGAAGATTATTTTGAAATTTTTGTTCTATTTACCTATGATTCCATATGCTATAAGCAAATCATGTGCATTTTTATAATGTTATAATATCCCTACATTTTATCTCTTGTTTAAAATATAATGTGAAAACTGAAATATATTAATCTAGATACCTTTGTCATGCTGTGTGAAGAAAACTATTTAAAAATATAGAGGATTATCCAAATATATATATATATATATATATAAACATTGAAAACACATTTTCTTGAATATATATTTATATTTGAATTATATAAATATTAATTTTCACGTTGCCGAGTCAAAATTATATTTCCAATAAATTTCCATATATTCAATAAATAATATTAATTATGAAAAATGTTAAATTTATACCGTTTTGTGTGTTTTAATATTAATTTATAAATTTTAATTATGCATAGTGACTTTCATTTTTTTTTTGTGTTGAAAAACCAATATGATAAAAAAGGCTTGTTCTATTATTAATACAAAGACGTTAGGAGCTCCATGCCCAATTTTTGATGTTGATTTTTTGTCATAATAAATTCTAAAATATTTGTTAATTTTTATCCATCGTCCGTTGTGTGAGAAATGTCTTTGTAGAGCAGTTTATGGTTTGTGTCACCGATTCGTACGCAGAATGGCTAGAATAATTAAAATTTTTCCCAGTAGATGGCAGGAGGGGTAAACAATCGAAGCTGTAGAGGATGAAGTCACTTTTGCAGTGGCTCGTTTCCCATGTTGCATTGCGGCAGGGTTTTCCCCTGCAACACACATACATAGAAGGTTATATCATTCATGAATAGAGCGTTCAGGTTTACCAATTATCACTGATAATATGTAATTACAATTAACGAAATTTGCCATGAACACACAAATTTTATATATTTAATATTATAGATTCGTTAAAATTCCTATGTAGAAACACACATACATAGAAGGTTATAGCATTCATGAATAGAGCGTTCAAGTTACCAATTATCACTAATAATATGTAATTGCTATAATTAACGAAATATTCCATGAATACACAAATTTTATATATTTAATATTATAGATTCGTTAAAATTCCTATGTAGAAACACACATACATAGAAGGTTATAACATTCATAAATAGAGCGTTCAAGTTACCAATTATCACTGTGATAATATTGATTTACAATTATCTTAATGAAATTTTCCATGAATACACAAATTTTATATATTTAATATTATAGATTCGTTAAAATTCCTATGTAGAAACACACATACATAGAAGCTTATAGCATTCATAAATAGAGCGTTCAAGTTACCAATTATCACTGATAATATTGATTTACAATTATCTTAATGAAATTTTCCATGAATACACAATTTTGATATATTTAATATTATAGATTCGTTAAAATATTCCTATGTAGAAACACACATACATAGAAGGTTATATCATTCATGAATAGAGCGCTCAAGTTACCAATTATTACTGATATTTATTTACAATTATCTTAACGAAATTTTCCATGAAAACACCACACACACAATTTTATATCTTTAATATTATAGATTCGTTAAAATTCCTATGTAGGAACACACATACATAGAAGGTTATATCATTCATGAATAGAGCATTCAAGTTACCAATTATCACTGACAATATTGATTTACAATTATCTTAGCGAAATTTTCAATGAATACAATTCGTTAAAATTCCTATGTAGAAACACACATATATAGAAGTTTATAGCATTCATTAATTAATAATATTTTTATAATTTTCTTCGATAGATGGCGCTTGGTTTATTGATAGTATTTTAATTATTATTATGTTGTGGAACTTAAACAATAATCAATCAGAGAGTTTTAAGAATAAATAGCTGAGTTCTATTTAAACAGCAAACTTCACCTTTGTTATTGGTTCAGTTAAATACTGGTTGTTTTATAGTAGCTTCACATAACAGTCATATCTGTTACAACAAGAGATATCTTATTTTTTTAAATTATCCTTAGTACACGTGGTACAGGTCATGATAATCATGGTGGGTAGAGGTTGGCGACTGCTTTTTACTGTAAGTGCACCACGTATCTACATATATGAAAAGCAGTTCGAATTTTGCACTTACAAATGTACAAGAGCCCCGTTTGGTTACTTGTAGTCGTTAGTTTCTTTTCTTCCGAGCTAATTGGCCTCTTAGTAGCAAGGTCTGCAGTCGCTAGTGGGGACTTTTGCAAGAATCGGGGGCCATTTGAGGAATTTTTAAACAGAAAAAGTGCCCAATGCGTGATTCGATCCCGGGTCGTAGCGGTCGAAACCCCCGGGTAAGGCCACTCTTTCACCGACCCCCCTCCCTGAATTTTCCAAAACTGGTGTTGTGGCACATTCTTTACCATCACTAGTAAAGCAATTTACCAGGATGATGAACATAATGCATCGTTCTGATGCATAATTAAAGGAAGAGATGCCCTCCCCTCTCTAGGTACATATTTACATATGTAAACAGAAGATGAAATTATATAAAAACCATTCAACACCTCTTTTCAATGTACAATGGAATTCACTATTAAATATCACAGATAATTAAAGATACACATGAAAGAAAAATATATATCTTTGAAAGCAAGAAAAGAAATATTAATAATATGTAAATTTATGGATGCAACAATCGTTTGCAAATAATAGGGTAGCAGACGAAGGTTCACTTTGTTCGTCTGCCCGTAGACATGTCAATAGCAGACGATCAATACCATTCGATCTGTTTTCACCTATCTAGACAGACACTTCGATATATCGAAGTTGTGTTGTTCTTCCAATCAAAAACAAACAAAATAGTGAACACAGAAGTTGCCAAAACATTTTAATAACTGATTTCTCCAGTCATATCAACATTCTCAATAAAAATAAACATTCGTATCTTTGAAAACTATAAATATTTCTTGCAATAAGTTTCTTTTTTTTTAAAGGCTTAATTTCAAACGATAATCGCTCTTCAATGGGCTTAATTAAAAACATAAGCATTTCTTACAAGAAGTGTTTACAACTATACATGCTATGATGCATTAGCGTGCCATCTGTTATCAAAATTGGAAACTATTATAGACGCGTATGATTCTTTTTAAAAATAAATAATTTCTACTGTCCTTACTGCAATGGAAAAATTAATGGGAAGGCCTAGCTCATCAGTGGTGAACCATCCCAGCGTGGATATTTATAAATGAAATTTAAACTGAAAAAATTCAAAATTTGACAATTTTTAAAAAATATGATAGCTATTTACATTTTAAAGTTTTACATGGGGGTCGGTGGAAGGGTGTTCTAATCCATTGGTTTTCGACCGCTACGACCCGGGATCGAATCCCGCATTGGGCACTTTTTTTTCTGATTAAAAAAATTGCTCCAATGGTCCCTGATTCTTGCAAAAGTCCAACCCCACCAGCGAGTGTAAATAACCAAACGGGGCTCTGGCACATTTGTAAGTGCAAAAGTCAAACTACTTTTCACATGTGTAGACATGTGGTGCACTTACAGTAAAAGTATTCGATAACTACCCACCATGATTATCATGGCCTGTACTAAGTGTACTAAGGATAATAAAAAGGTTTTGCTAATAGAAGAGTATTTATAAATATTTATTATAAAGAGTGATATAGATTGAGTATTGTCATGGTTAAGAAATTTTGAATTGCTTCAGATACTTTGCTAAATTGTTCAATGCATACACTGGCTAATTCAAATTGTAATAGCAAATTACAAAAATGGTTTTCAAATTTATTGCATTTTTGATATTCGAATTATTTAATCTATATCAGAACAATTTGCATATCTATAACAACAACAAAAGTAAACAAATATATATTTATTGATCAATTTATTTTACCTTTTAAAGACAGAATCGTTAATAAGGGAAAAATAAATTGGTCAACAGGTCAAATATATTTATTTCACAATATTCAATGAATAAAAATCTTCTAAAGAAAACTTCACTAGAAAATTGCATAATTTCATTTCTCCTTTAAAAAAAAAAAAATATTTTTTTTTTCAAAGTTTTCACTTTTCCAAATATTTTTTTTTTTAAAAAAGGTAATATGATAGCCCTTTCTAAAGTAAATTTATGAATTCTTTATAGATAAAGGGAAAAAAATAAAATAATAAAAAAATAAAGAATTTTTTTTCTTACGCATAATCAAACGATATATTTGATATCGTTTGGTAAAAATTCGACTCATTTCTGAGAATTATTGACGATATTATTTTAACGTTACTCTGTAGCATTTTTTGACCAAACTTTTATCAAAGTAGAATATTACTTTATGTTTATAGATTTTTATTTTTATTTTTGAAGTCTTTAAAAATTTAAAGTAACCTTTCTTTTGCTTCCATAAAAAACTCTGATATCTCTTTTATTTGCGTGTTATACAAGTCCTTATTGTTTGGTGGTTCTTGTTAAAAATTATTGTTTAAAGCAATATATGTGAGATAATATTTTATTATATAATTAATTATATATTCATTATATATATATTAAAAATAATGAAGGCATATCCTGACCAAAAAGTGCTTTTTAGATGGCAGAGCGCCATCTAGTGGATCAGTAATCAACTAAACATTGATTTAACCTGTTCCCTGATATTTGGCCAACCCATTTTCTTGATAAATTAAAAAAAAAAAGCCATCCACGAACGCGTTTGGCGCTGTTGGCACTCGTCAGCGTGGAGCAGGCTGTACCACTGAGACCAAACATATTTTTGGTCAGGATATGCCTTCATTATTTTTAATACCAACACCTGACCTTTTTATTTTTCTATTTTTTCCCTCATATATAAATATTTTTATTAATCAACCAGACGCGATATTGAAATATTTTGCCTATTACAGAAGAAACAAACAAAACAACAAACAAATTATAACTTAGAGTTAAATATTTACAAATTTACATGTATATATCGACAGAGGTCATAAAATGTATATAGACAAAGTGGCTGATGTAAGAGAGTTAGATCATTTAGATCAGGGAACAATCGATGTCTCACTTCTGTAAAGTTCGGACAGTCATAGATAAAGTGAAGAGCAGTTTGTTCAGTTTCTCCGCAGGAACATTTTTATATAGTGTATATTAAAAAAGGCGTACCTGGATCTGAAAGTAAAAGAAATAACAAGTTTTTTTATCAAAGTTTTTTTATGCTCCCTCTTTATCAATTTATTGAAAAATTAACTTAAAAGTAATTTATAAAAAAAATTGTAGATCACATGAAAACACTTTGTCATTTTGGTCAAAAATAAATTATAATAAAATTAAAAATGTAAAAGGATAAAAATAATCATTCCACTGAGATAATAACAGGAAGTCACTGAAACGTCGGGAGTTAAATAAACCATGGTTGATGTGGCTGTACTTCTTCCAAACCAAGATTAATTAGAGATAATATTTGATAATAAATATCATGGGAACGACACTTTCCAAAATAATAATCATATTATATCACGTGATACAGGCCATGATAATCATGGTGTGTAGTTAGCGATTAATTTTAATGTAAGTACACCATATGTCTACACATATGAAAAGCGGTTCGACTTTTTCACTTAGAAATGTGCCAGAGCCCTGTTTGATTACTTGCACTCGCTTGTGGGGTTGGTTATTTGCAAGATTCGGGGGCCATTGGGACATTTATTTTTAATCAGAAAAAAGTGCCCAATGCGGGATTCGATCCCGGGTCGTAGCGGTCGAAAACCAACGGTTTAGACCATTCTTCCACTGACCCCCTAATAATAATTATAAATATTATATATATATGTTATATTAAAATATTATTTTATTTAAAATTATATTTCATATTCAATTACTCTGTTAAATCGACCGCCAGAGGTCACGCTTCCCCTATAAAAACTCATTGTTGTTGTTTCCCGATGGCCGGCTCAAATCTTTTGTACATTATGTAAATAAGTTTTTCATTTTTTAATTCTTACCCCTTAAGCCAGGCAGTACTTTTGTCAAATTATGTTTTCTATATTCCATAATCTCAATTAAAACTATTTATAATCTTAATATTTTTATTATTATACTTTCAAGATTTTTGTCATGACTGCATTACAGTGTTGGGCAAATATTAATTAAAATGATTTATTAAAGATTAACAATTGATTAATTGTTAATTGTAATTTTCACAATTAACAATTAATTAATTGTTAATTGCACTTTTCAAATTAACAATTAATTAATTGTTTAGAGAAATTTAATTAATCTAACAAATAAAAAAAATACTGGTGCATAATAAACTGGTATATAATATACTGTACAGGCCTGCGTGTGGGACGTGGACGCAGGTACAATATAACTATTGAACTATTTAAATACACATGTTAGCAACAAATAAAAGACTATTGCAAATGATCATCAATAACTTTAATTAAGCATGATTAGATAGACAATGATAATTTATAATTTCTTGTAATAATTTAAATTACTTTTCAGTACCACTCTCTTCTCGAACATGCTGTCCGACAATTTGTGACTCTTTGGCAGATTTGTCATTGTCGCAAAAGAAAAAAGGCTTTCAACTGCAGCTGACGATGGTAAAGGTGTGTTGTATTTAATAAAAACACACTGAGTAGTTGCAAATCTTGGCTTTCCTCTGCAAAAAAAATGCAGCATCAAAGGTTCTGCTTTATTCATTGGTGCATCGGAGGAGCATCCGTTTTTTTCTGAGATTGAACTATCGGAGTCAGAGTCAAAATTGAAAAAAAAAAGGTTTTCTTTGGTACTTTTTGTTGTTGCCACTGTTGCTACTATATTTCCACTAATTTTTTCGGAAATGCAGGTCTTGAAAACTTTTAGAATCTTGGTACGATCCGCGGGCTCAAAACAAGTCAACCATTTATTTTTGAATCTTGGGTAGGATAATGCCGCAATAGCCGCTATTTCAGCTTCAGGAGTGGTGACGTCAAGCATTTTTTCAAATCTCTTCTCTACACTCTCTCTGTATGCCTTGACCAACGGATTGCAAAAGGAAAAGTTGTTTTTCTTTTCAATTTTTAGCAATTTTTTTTCTCAGCGCAAGAAGGCACGGCAGAACTATCCCATAATATGCGTTAGTCTCACTCTGCATTATGTCGAGGGCTTCTGCCACTGGCGAAGTGCACGTCAAATACTCTTGTATGTATTCGAATTCGTTGTCTTTGATAGCATTTTTTATGTTTAATAATCTATGTAAGAGTAAGCTTTTTTCTTTAATATCGAAAATTTGCTGGAGGGCATCAAACAAGCTATTCCATCTGGTCTCACCAGGTCGACTTAACGTGTGTCCTAACACATTCTGCATTGTTTCAGCACTCTTTGGTCGTCCTGCAGCCTTCCACAAAGCATTACATTTCTTCATGATTGCAGCATGCATTTGCGACAGAGGGGTGTCTTGCTCGCTTAAAAGTTTGTTCGCGTCCGTAGTTGCGCAAAGGCTTAACGTATGCGCACAGCATCGTAAATGGGCAGGAAGTAAATGCTCAGGATCTTCTAAATTTGGTGATTCGTCGTCTTCAACATCTGATTCAGAAAAGGCTTCTGTTGGCTGAGAGTCTGGCATAACTTCATCAACAATATTTATATTGGTCAATTTGACACCGAACATTTTGAAAGCTTTTACGAAATTGCTGCCATTATCCGTCACCGATGCAACAATTTTATTCGTATTGAGGTCGAAATGATCGTTAATTTCTTGAATTATATCGGATAGTCGATTGTAGCTGTGGACGCCTTTGAATCGTTGACAAGCTAACGCCACTGAAACTCTGCGTAGATCATTTGTGATCCAGTGCGCTGTAACTCCTATAAAACTTCTCTTTTTACTGGACCAAATATCTATTTCTGTGCACACATAGGAAGCTTCTTTTAGTTTCGACTTTATCTTAGCTACTTGCGTTTCATAGTGGTTTTCTATACGACGTCCTAGTGAACGTCGACTCATTAGAGTTAGCCCCATTTCAGATATTTCCAAGTCCGTGAATATTTTTGAAAAATATGGATCTTCCACTGCACGTAATGGGATCATGGAATGTATAAAATATTTCAGAATATTTTCATCGAATTGTTCTTGTGTAATTTTATTCTCATTTGACTTCTCAGTTTTTACCTCGGATTTCTTTTTTTTTACATATCTTTTGTACTCTTCAATGCATTCTTGCCCGTGTTTTCGCTTCAGGTGACTCAAAAAGTTTGACGTACAATTATGATATCCTTTAATTTTAGTTAATACATCTCTTGGACATTTCATACAAAGCGCTGTGATTTTATTACCAGTGGACTCTTCAAGCAAGGATTTGAAATATGTTCCATCTAGCAAGTAAAGCCGCGCTTGCGAAGACGAACACTCGGCGGTGTCAGTTGGTGGCACAGGCGAAGATGTTTCTAATGACTCATTAATGTCCGAAACCGAAAAAGTCACTGGAATGTTACTGTCTTCGTCCATTTCGTTTATCGACGCCATTTTATTTCACTACTCTAGAACAATGTATTCTTAACCAAAACACACATTCACGTATGTAAAAGGCTTAACGTGACAAGAATAGTTCATCAATGAGAAGGATTGATTTTTTTTATGCAGTGTAATTTTTTAAACCTTTCATTGAATCTGTTATTTTTATTTATTCTGTATTAATACATATTTAATTGTTAGTTTTAATTGTTTCATAAAACAATTTTAATGATTTAATTACAATTAATTTAATTTCAATTAATTTAATTGCAAATTGCAATTTAAAGATTAATTGCAATTAATTTATTAGCAATTAATTTCTTAGTCAATTAACAATTTAATTGAAAAATAATTTTTTAATGCCCAACACTGCTGCATTACCATAACATAATCCTCAAGATATTTAAAAATCAACAGAAATATTTTTATTTATAACATGTAGATGTAATTTTATATAGGTATTGTATTTGGTTAAATATCAATTGAAATTCCAAATAGTAGAGGACACCCTAGTGTGTGGCGAGTTATCCAGGATAGACATTGTAGTTATAAATCGCCGTTTTCTCACGAGACCTCTACAGACATATAGAAGGAGAGTGTAAATTAAAAAGGAACATGAAAGGAGGGACCTGGGGAGTTATACGACAGTCTTGACAGGACAATTGGTTGACAGTTCTGACGGGAGTTTCAGACGAGTGGCATCGTTTGGAGCTGTGAGTGGACGTCTGCTGTGACCATATGTCCTGCTCCACAATCGTTGTCCTTTTAAAGTCCCTGTCTCTTGTTATGTCACCAAAATTCTCTCCATGAATGATCATCGCAATCAAATAAATAATTCATTAGAGTAATGTTTTCCGAAACCTTTGTGAGGTATGAAATTGATAATGAAATATAACTATATAAAGTTTGGTCGAATTATGAGAAGGTAATTTCATGATTTAGAAGACAAGACGAAATAAAAGAATAGTTTCTCTAATGGACATATATCGATGCAAGCTTTCGGGCGAAAAACCCTTCTACAGGCGTGATTACGGCGACAAACGTGACACTAATCACGCCTGTAGAAGGGTTTTTTCGCCCGAAAGCTTGCATCGATATATGTCCATTAAAGAAACTATTCTTCTTTTATTTCGTCTTGTCTTCTAAATATTACCGAGAAGATTATTACAGTCGTTATCGCTAATTTCATGATTAATAATTTTCATTGAAGATCACGTTTCATTAACTACCTTTATTTTTGAGTCTAGTAGAGATCAATAATGAGGTGACGTTTGACCAAAATTTTGGTCGTAACTTACACCACGATGATGAGGACCAACAGCCCGAAACGTGTACGTGGTTTGCTTTTCTTGATTAATCAAGAAAAAGTATTTAGCTAATTCTGGAAAAAAAATTAACGATTAGTTGATATTTATTCAGATAGATGGTGCAAGCCATCAGCAACTTTTAGCTGTACGATCAGGATATGCCTTTTTTTTCCCTTAATAAGAGAAAATTTGTGACCAAATAGGAAATATTATTTCTGAAAAGATTGGCTATTTCTGATTTACGTCCAATAAAAAATAAATGAATAAAAAAATTCAGGTTTTTTTTAGTGTATATAAAGATTTTTCATATATTATGATATAGAATTTATAATACTCGTAAGATATTTTAAAATTTTGAATATTTGGATTTTACAAAATAATTACATTGCAATACACATTTAATATTTTCGTTTTTTTCAATAGTAAAATGTCAAAAAAAAATTGTTTTTATAATCCCATCAAAATTTCAATATATTTGAATATGTAAATTAATATTATCACTGAATCATACGATATTGTAAATTTTATTATTTTCCTTAATATATTTAAATACCAAACGAAAAAAAAATCTTGGATTTCTCTTTATAACTTATCTCAAATTTGACATATTCTATTCCGATACAGAAAAAATGAAAAAAATTCTGTTAAAATTCAAATCATACTGACGCCTACACTTAAATATGAAAAAAATATAAATAGATTATAAATTCTATGAATTTGTTATCGTATGTACTTTGTCTGTCAAATATCTATATACTAGACGAATGGCCCGGGCAACGCCCGGGGTTTACCCGAGTGCGAATATATTTTAAAAACGTTGTCTTGGGTGGTCGCTATTGACAGGGTGGTCTGTATAGACAGGTGGATGTATCACACAGCTAATAACAGGGTTGTCTAGCGTGGTCGCTATAGACAGGGTGGTCTGTATAGACAGGTGGATGTATCACACTGCTGATAACAGGGTTGCCTAAGGTGACCGCTATAGACAGGGTGGTCTGTATAGACAGGTGAATGTAACACACTGATGATAACAGGGTTGCCTAAAGTGACCGCTATAGACAGGGTGGTCTGTATAGACAGGCAGCTGATAACAGGGTTGTCTAGAGTGGTCGCTATAGTCAGGGTGGTCTGTATAGACAGGTGTATGTATCACACTGCTGATAACAGGGTTGCCTAGAGTGACCGCTATAGACAGGGTGGTCTGTATAGACAGGTGAATGTAACACACTGATGATAACAGGATTGTCTAGAGTGGCCGCTATAGACAGGTGGATGTAGCACACTGCTGATAACAGGGGTGTCCAGAGTGGCCGCTATAGACAGGGTGGTCTGTTTAGACAGGTGGATGTATCACAAAGCTGATAACAGGGTTGTTTAGAGTGGCCGCTATAGACAGAGTGGTCTGTATAGACAGGTAGATGTAACACACTGCTGATAACAGGGTTGCCTAAAGTGACCGCTATAGACAGGGTGGTCTGTATAGACAGGTGAATGTAACACACTGATGATAACAGGGTTGCCTAAAGTGACCGCTATAGACAGGGTGGTCTGTATAGACAGGTGAATGTAACACACTGATGATAACAGGGTTTCCTAAAGTGACCGCTATAGACAGGGTGGTCTGTATAGACAGGTGATTGTAACACACTGCTGATAACAGGGTTGCCTAGGGTGACCGCTATAGACAGGGTGGTCTGTATAGACAGGTGGATGTATCACACAGCTGATAACAGGGTTGCCTAAAGTGACCGCTATAGACAGGGTGGTCTGTATAATAGACAGGTGGATGTAGCACACAGCTGATAACAGGGTTGTCTAGGGTGGCCGCTATAGACAGGTGTATGTATCGCACAGCTGATAACAGGGTTGTCTAGAGGGGGGCAGGGAGGCCACGTGTTCGCTGGCAGCCAATGGGCGCGCATTCTATCCGTGAGCTTCAGACATACAGACAGACAGAATAAGGCAATTATATAAGTATATTACATTCACCTGTCTATACAGACCAACCTGTCTATAGCGGTCACTTTAGGCACCCCTGTTATCAGCAGTGTGATACATACATCTGTCTATACAGACCACCCTGTCTATAGCGGGCACTTTAGGCAACCCTGTTATCATCAGTGTGTTACATTCACCTGTCTATACAGACCACCCTGTCTATAGCGGTCACTTTAGGCAACCCTGTTATCATCAGTGTGTTACATTCACCTGTCTATACAGACCACCCTCTCTATAGCGGTCACTCTAGGCAACTCTGTTATCAGCAGTGTGATATATACACCTGTCTATACAGACCACCCTGTCTATAGCGGCCACTCTAGACAACCCTGTTATCAGCTGTGTGATACATACACCTGTCTATACAGACCACCCTGTCTATAGCGACCACCCAAGACAACGTTTTTAAAATATATTCGCACTCGGGTAAAACCCGGGCGTTGCCCGGGCCATTCGTCTAGTGTAAATATATGCAAATTAAAGAGATATTACAATATTTCATTCAACATACTGTGATGTTGAGGTTAAAAAAAGGCAGTCGTAAATATATTCAAATATATTAGAACATATAAATACTGTTGGAATAATCAATTTCAACATTCTACTCTTCTTTTATTTGTTTTTGACCAATTGACCGCTATGTATATAAATTATTTCTACCATTGTTGTGACGGAGTATGTAAAGCAAGCTGCTTTAACTTTATGTAAAATTAGAGCATAACTTAATAAAACTTTCTATCTTTAAAGACAATTTCCCGGCATTCTCCTTCCTATTTTTTCAACAGGTTATGGGCCCAGGACTGATTGTCTAAGATATTAAGAATCAAGCATGTCCAGTCTATATCAAATTGAGAAGTTGAATAAGCAAAACTTTGAGACATGGAGGCTTCAAATGCAAATGATTCTTGTTCACTCTGATCTGTGGATTTATGTTAATGAAGCCAATGTCAAACCTGAACCCGGTAACCAAGAGTTTACTAATTGGAAAAATAAGGATCAGAAGGCTCTTGCTACAATTGTATTGAGCTTGAATCCATCAGAACTAATACATGTTAAGAATTGCAAGACTGCCGAGGAGGCCTGGAAAAAGATAGAAGAAGTTTATCGACCTAAAGGACCTGCGACGAGAGTTTCCCTGACCAAAAGGCTAATACAGATGAAAATGAGGCCTAATGATGATTTGAAAGATTACCTGAGTAAATTTACCTCATTAGTGGACAATCTAGGTGAAATTGGGGCTCAAGTACCCGAAGACTTTTTAGTTATACTCTTGCTGTGTAGTCTTCCAGAATCGTATGAAGGATTCAGGACTGCAATAGAAACCAGAGATGAGCTCCCAAAACTTGAAACTTTAAAGGTCAAGATCATAGAATAAGATCAAAGACAACGTGAAATGGAGGGAACTTCGTCTGGAGAACAGAATGCATTTTTTGGAAATCCAGAAAGAAAAACTACCAATTCCACTAAACCACCAAATCGGAAGGATTTTAAATTTAACTGCCATTACTGTGGCAAGAAAGGCCACAAAGCGGCTGACTGCTGGTCAAAAAGGAACTCTAGAAGAAACAATACGCGAATGGCTGCTTCTCTAGGAATTAGAGATGAAAATATTCTTGATGTTGACGAGTGGTGCCTGGATAGCGGTGCAACTGCACACATGTGCTGCTTAAGAACAGCATTTTCAAATTTAAGAGAAACAGAGCCAATACCCGTTAAATTAGCGAACGACCAAAGCATAGAAGCTTTAGGTACAGGAACGGTAGAATTGGAAGTTCTAGAACATGGTGAACCATTTTTATTAAAATTAGAAAATGTGTTGTTTGTCCCAGGACTGAAGGGAAATTTGATTTCGGTCAGCACCTGCACAGAAAAATCATTTTTTGTAAAATTTATGAGAGGAAAAGCGGAAATTGTGAATCCATTGAGGAAAATTTGCATAGAAGCTTACAAAAGAAACGGACTTTACATATTGCGTCAAACTAAATATGCAAAAACGCAATTTACCAGAATGTGTATAGACAAAAATAGCAGTGAAATTTGGCATAATAGGTTTGGTCATCTTAATTTTGATGACCTTAGGAAATTGCAGAGAGAAAATTTAGTTAATGGATTACCCAAGGGTGAATTTAAAAGTATAACAAGTTGTGAAACTTGTATTAGGGGTAAACAGACTCGATTACCATTCCCAGAAGTCTCTCTGACAAAGTCAACAGAGCCACTGCAACTTATTCATTCTGACATATGTGGACCGATGAGAACAAAGTCATATGGCGCTGCATTGTACTTCGCAACTTTCATTGACGATTTCTCACGAATGATATTCACTTTTGTTATGAAACGAAAAAGTGAAATTTTCAAAGGATTTAAAGTATTTAAAAGATTTGCTGAGAAACAAACTGGCAAGAAAATTAAAGCAATCAGAAGTGACAATGCCGCAGAGTATTTGAGTTCAGATTTTTAAGAATATTTATCGGAGGAAGGAATTAGACATCAGCTCTCAGTTGAATATTCTCCGCAACAAAATGGAGTTGCTGAAAGAGCGAACAGAACTCTGGTAGAAATGACTAGATGTTTCATAATTCAAGCGAACCTCCCAGATCCACTTTGGGCTGAACTTGTGCATACATCTACATACATTAGAAACAGATGCCCAAGAACAAATGAAAGTCGAACTCCGTATGAAATATTTACAGGAAGAAAACCAACCGTTTCTCATTTAAGAATTATTGGATGTAAATGTTTCGCTGTTGACAACCGTCCAAGAAGAGGAAAATTCGCTCCTCGCAGTGAAGAATACCGACTGATTGGCTATTCTCCCGAATCAAAGGCGTACAGATTATGGAAGCCTGGAACAGGCATGATGATAAAAAGTCGAGATGTACGTTTCCTCGAATCTGAAAACTCTACCTCTAGGAATGACGTGGTGCAAATTGAAGCTATACCACAGAAAAAGGTAGATATATCATTGGAGGAGGAAAGTCTTCAGGATGATGAAAACACTTTGCCCGGAACTGATTCGGATTTTTTAGGCGAACCATCAGAAACAATGGAAGTCATCTCGCAGAGAGGAAGAGGAAGACCAAGGTATATTAGAACGGGAAAACCTGGCCGACCAAGAAAGGAATATCCTACGGCAAATTTATCCACGCAAGAATTTTCAGAAGTGAAGTACTCCCCAGATCCAAAAGACGCAGAGGAAGCGCTGTCTGGAAAAGATTCTTATTTTTGGAGGAAAGCAATGAAGGAGGAGTTTGATTCATTGATTGAAAACAAAACTTGGGAACTGGTTGATCCCCCTAAGGGCCAAAACGTAATTGGAAGCAAATGGGTATTCAGGAGAAAGTATAGTAGTGATGGTTCTCTTGAACGGTATAAGGCTCGACTTGTAGCAAAAGGTTATTCCCAAAAATACGGTATTGATTATGAGGAAACCTTTGCACCAGTTGTACGCCACAGTACGATCAGAACAGTTTTAGCCTTGGCCGTTGAATATGATTTGCTGGTCCATCAAATGGATGTTCAGTCTGCCTTCTTGAATGGTGATGTCAAAGAAGAAATTTACATGACACAACCAGAAAATTTCGAGTCAAAGAAATATCCAAGAAGGGTATGTAAACTAAAGAAGGCTATATATGGTCTGAAACAGGCTGGAACGACTTGGCATGCAAAGCTCGATTCAGTATTAAAAGAAATGGGCCTAGAACAGATGAAAACTGATAACTGTGTCTACATCAAACATCATGAAGGCATTCTTCTGGTGGCAATCTATGTTGATGATTTGATAATTGCAGCTGAAAGAGAAGACACGTTGATATCCTTTAAAGAAAGTATGAAGAAGATATTCAAAATAAAAGATCTTGGAAAGATAAATTATTGTTTGGGTATAAGAATACAAACGAAAAAGGATGGCTCAATATCCATAGATCAAGAGAAATATATTGAAGAACTTCTGGCGAAATATAGAATGAAGGAGGCCAAGCCGATTTCTACACCCATGGACTCGAACTCCAAGTTAACAAAGATTTTATCTATAGAGGGTGAGAATGAGCCAGTAAAAAGGGAAGAATACCAATCACTGATTGGATCGTTAATATATCTTTCAGTGTCGACAAGGCCTGATATAGCCTATGCGGTTAGTGCTTTGGGACAGTTCAGCAATGATCCTAGGAGACAGCACTGGAATGCGGCCAAGCGTGTCCTCCGCTATCTAAAGGGCACTTTATGTTTGAAAATAACTTACGAGAAAACTAATGAGACCCTTTATGGTTGTGTCGACGCTGATTGGGGTGGAAACCTCGCGGATAGAAAATCTCAAACGGGACTTGTTTTCTTTTTAGCAGGAGGTCCAATAGCTTGGGAATCGAAGAAGCAGCAGACTGTCGCTCTTTCGAGCACGGAATCAGAGTACATAGCACTTTGTGAAGCGGGAAAGGAGGCAGTCTATCTTAGAGCGCTGTTGGATGAGATGGGATTTGGTGAATTATTGAATGAACCTACGGTTTTAAAGACTGATAACCAGGGCGCTCAACAGCTGGCGAGAAATCCAGTCCATCATGCCAGAACTAAACACATTGACATCAAATGGCATTATATTAGAAGCATTTGCAGCGATGGTCTTATCGAGGTCGTTCACATACCAACCCAGGAAAATGTTGCCGACATCCTTACTAAAGGTCTGCCAAGAGTCTTGTATGATAAACATGTTGCTGGATTGGGAATGTAGAAATTGAGGGAGGGTGTTGGAATAATCAATTTCAACATTCTACTCTTCTTTTATTTGTTTTTGACCAATTGACCGCTATGTATATAAATTATTTCTACCATTGTTGTGACGGAGTATGTAAAGCAAGCTGCTTTAACTTTATGTAAAATTAGAGCATAACTTAATAAAACTTTCTATCTTTAAAGACAATTTCCCGGCATTCTCCTTCCTATTTTTTCAACAAATACTTTTAATTATATTGTAGCAAAGTATTTATTATTTTATTAACAGATTATCATTTTTTATGTTTATATTTTGTTACTCTTTGAACTTCCCTCATTTCTTATCTTTTGTTTATAATTCATAGTTTGTTCTTGCCTTAAATAAATTGCTGTGTCATCCTGAAGTTGTCTTTCCTAATTTTCCACGTGGCATTTTGGTAGAGATGCTGGGTAAGTTAGGGAAGACAAACTGAAGATCGCCGAGAAGACCTAGAGGCCATGGGTGCTGTGATCTACATTTTCGGAGACTGACTCTAAGATTCCACCGCCGTGTCAAAGCCAAGACTTCCTTCCAAGATAACGATGTCCCTATAGACGATACGACGACAAAGCCGCTCTTCACGCCGCAACAAAAAGGACGCAAAGGTACTAGGGACAAAGTTACAAGACTTCGATGGAATCCTTGGCAGAAGCACGTCAGATCCATGTCAGTATCTACAATAATTGCTAGCTATGGGGCACAGCTCTCATAGGGAAGGAGCTATGTAACAAAGTACAGGGTGATCCAAAAGTCCCGCACAACTTTAAAAATTAATAACTCCGCGAATATTCGCGCTAGAGCAATGCGGTAAACACCATTGTGTTCAGGTTGAAATGGGATTTTTATGGCAAATAATGTAAAATTCGAAATTGATTTTAGTTACAATTTTATTCGCCAGATGGAGCTCTACCAGAATCAGAGATTCAGCGGCCAAATTGTTTGATAAATTGAAAAATATAACTGATCGACACGTATTTTTCCTTTTTGAATACCAGGAAAGAACCCTAATAATATCAAATAACAAATTAATAAAACACCACTTCGCCAAAAGTATGAAGAATTGGTTAACGATTTTCAAATACAATCAGAGATATGTAAAATAGGTAAATGCAAATTAAAACATGTAGCAAAAAGAAAATTGATATTTTAGATACGGTTTGTTTCCGAAGATAATAAATTTCTAATATTTTTAATTCAACTCTCACTCAGTATCGATTATATTTATTTTAATTCATTTGAAAAATATGTATCTATCTCTGATAATTTATTTTACTCTGGAATGCCGTTGTTGTTGTCGTGTCCAATAAAGAGCCTCAGATGTACCATGCATCTCCATCACATCAGCAGCAATGTCCACTATCTTGGGTGTGTAAAGCTGCTGCTCTGGGTCTATGTCAAATTTCTGCAAGGCTGCGGCCATTGCTGGACATGAGAATATGTGGGTAGGTGTAAGTTCCACACCAGGACAATTGTTGCATGCCCTATAGTTTCTTGTGCCATCTGGATGTATTGTCATTCCTTTATAGTGTTTTGTTCTAAGTCTTGTTATAGTTTTTGTCATTTTTCTCTCAGAGTTTATTTAGCATTTTGATCTTTTCTTTTTTTTTGTTTAATTATCTTGTATTCTGACAAAGAATCAGCGTCAAATAATGACATTTGTTCTTTCCTTTGGCTCAACTTTCTGGCTTCCTTTGCCAATTCAAACGCCATTTCATTACTCCCGATCCCAGCATGGGCAGGGATCCAATGTAGAATGCAGTTATTCTCCAATGGTTCCAGTTGGGTAAGTAACGAGTGTATTTTCTGTGTGATTTTAGTATTGCCCTTCTGAATTGCTTCTAGAGCGGATATGGAGTCGCTGTATATTAAAATTCCTTCTGCTTGATGCAGGGATGGTTGGTTAAGGCATACATCAAGGGCTTTCCAGATAGCTGTCAGTTTACAAGTGATGTTTGACGAAATCTGTCCTGCTCCTTCTTTGATTTTGATGTTTGTTCCATCTTGCAGTATTATGTTAATTCCGGTCCCTCCATTACTCAGGGTAAGGTCTGAAGATCCATCTGTATATGCTTTTAAAGGGCGTGGCCTAGCATTTTTAATCAATAATTTGTACTATGATGACATAGCCATTAATATTCCAAACACATTAGACCTCGAAACCCAAGGTATCAAAGTCTACCTCAATCAAAACAAAGCCATCAAAATATACAATATGTATCACCCTCCAAACAATACATTTATTGACGATGGAACAATGGCTCAATTTCTTACAGACAACAATATTATTTTAGGTGACCTTAATGCCAAACATCAACTATGGGGATGTTCTACGCCAAACCCAAGAGGCAAAATACTATCAAACATATTTGACGACAATGCCTTCATGTGATTAAATGATGGGAATCCTACCCATCATTCCTACAGCTATAATACTGCACAAGCCCTTGATATAAGTGTTTACTATCCTGACATTTTCCACAAATGCAAATAGCAAATATTAAAAGGTTTTGAAAGTGATCATTTGCCTAATTTGATAGAAATTAGCACCAAGATCAAAACTAGCTCAATTAAGAAAAATTATGGAACTTCAAAAAGGCTAATATGATATCTTTCGAAAACACCATTATTAAAGCAGCCAAAGTTTCAATACCAAGAGGTTATATTAAGAAATGGATTCCAAATTATACACACCAGGCAAAAAATATTCAAACACTTATAACTAAAAGAAATGAACTACAAAAAAGTGCACCCAAAACCAAACAAATTGTAGAACTGAACTGAACATTGTGATTGCAAAAATAAAAAGATTATACCTAAATGTGAAAAGGGAAAAATGGAAACAAACTTGTGAAAACCTGAACCCAAGAAACTCAAATACAAAACTTTGGAATTTGGCAAAACAAATTGACAGAGTCCAGCCACAAACTGAAAACACAAATATGATTGAGAATACAGATGGTACACCAGCAACTAATGACAAAATTGCTGCCAATCTTTTAGGTAATTCATATCAAATAAGTAGTAAAATCAAGGTTGAAAAAAGGCCCGAAAGATTATTCATGACTGTAAAAATGTCACCAGCACTCATAATATTTTCCATGAAAAAAATCAATATGAAAGAGCTAGCTTATGCATTAGAAAACACTGACCTAAACAAGACTCCTGGGCCAGATGGAATCCATGGCCGAATAATATCAAACTTGGGCAAAATTGGCAAAGAAAGACTTCTTAATATTTTCAATAACTCCTGGAAAACTGGAAAATTGCCTCAAGACTGTAAAAATGCAACAATAATTCCCATTAAAAAAACTCGACAAATCTGCTGATGACCCAAAAAACTACCGACCTATCTCCCTCACAAATATTTGCTGCAAATTAATGGAAAAAATTATATTCAGACGACTCACCTACCACCCCGACACAAGAAATCTCTTACCAGAAGAACAATATGGATTTAGGAAAGGACATGGGACAATAGTCCAACTCTTATTTTTCACACAAAAGGTAAAAGATGCACAAAACAAAAAGCCAACTAACCACACCATAGCTGCTTTTTAGACCTTACACAAGCTTTTGATAAGGTATGGAAAAACAAGTTAATTACAAAATTATACGAACATTTCAAAATTGATGGAAAAGCTATCACCTGGATAAATGATTCCCTTAAATATATATACATCAGGGTAAAATATAATGGCACTCTATCTAGAACCTTCAAATTGTACCAAGGATTACCACAAGGATCAGTCCTTTGCCCAACTCTCTTCACCCTATTTATTGCAGGCATAGAAGACAAATTTTCACATAAAACCAATATTGGACTTTTCGCTGATGACATTATTCTATGGAGCAGCAACACTAACTGGAAAAAAGCTGAAAGAGATTTGAACAAGACTATTCTCCACCTAGAAAAATTTGCTAATAAACATAAATTAGAATTTAACCCCCAAAAATCTGAAACCTGTCTTTTTACTACCGATAAGAAACTATACAAAATAAGACCAAATATTATTCTGAAAGAACAACAATTGCAATATAATAAACATCCTAAATATCTCGGCTACACCCTGGATCCAGAAATTAACTCCCGTAAACATATTGAAGGAGTTGTTAGAAAAGGAAGAGACCGACTAAAAATCTTGAAATATATTTCAGGAAGAGTGTGGAGAGCTGAAGCAACAACACTAAAATTAACTTACACATCTCTAATGAGACCTATCTTGGAATATGGATATCAAATCTATGGTACAGCATCTGAAACAAATCTAAAAACACTGGAAAGGATACAACTAAATGCACCTAGAATTATTACAGGTCTTCGAAATACCTGCCCTAATAATATTGTACTTTGCGAGGCAGACATTATGCCCTTAAAGGATAGAATAAGCTACAATCTGCCAAAATATATAAACAAAATCAAGAGTTATGAAAATAAACACAGAACTTTCAATTACATACTTATTTGGGAACCCAATATAAGACTCAAAAAAGAAGGCCCTCTCCACCTGGCCAAAAGAAATGGATTTTTAAAATATAAAGTGGAAAAATATTATTTAGCTGAAAAAATATCTACATGCGAACCACTAACAAAATGTTATTTTTAATGCCACTTTAAACGAACCCACCAACAAACAATACCAAAATCCAGAATACTTAAAACAATTATCATTAGAAATAATTAATAAAATTCCTAAAAATGCAATAACTATCTATACCGATGGTAGCAGAGACGATTTGGGACACACTGGCAGTGGCTCTCTCATTAAAACCACAAATGGCAATGAGAAAATGAACAGAAGAAACCCAGATTTTTGCTCAATCTTCAGATCAGAACTTATAGCCATCTATGAAGTCTTAAAATCCATCAGAAATACTAAACATCACGATATATGGATTCTTACTCATAGTAGAAGTGCCATACGACACTTGAGTCACACAGGGGAATTTAGAGACAAAGTAAGCAGGAACATAATTGGTTATCTCCAAAAACTCTCAATACCTCAAAAATTCACCTTCAATGGATACCCTTACATGTTAGCATTGAAGGCAATGAAGCTGCTGATGCGCTAGCGAAAAAAGGCACAAAAGAACCCTTGCTACAGAAAAGTAAACTTACTTTTAAAGAAATAGAAACAGTAGCCAAAATAAACAAGAACTGGAGGATCCCACCTAAGCACAGTTGGTACACCCTTAGCAGATGGCCACCCAGACCTTTCAGTCCACAAGCCAGCATGCGAAGCATGCCCTTCGCTGCTATTCTGTTCAACTCATAAGCCAAGTAACGGTATCCAAGCTAGTGCTTGGACATTGTACCTGGAAACACCACCTCCCAGACAACGTGTCTGGAAGGATTTCTATACCGGTGGCCTTCAATCACAGCAAAATAGGAAACTATCTACTGTGTCCAGCAGGGAACGCGGGGAGGCAGCCCTCGGTCGACTCTGTTCACTCACAGCTGAGGAAAAGCTCAGCTGCCACGTCGTGGGCTTTCTCAAGAAGCTTGCTGTGATTTCTCAGCAGCTTACTCTCGATCGCGCCCCTCGCCCTCCTTCTCTCTTCCTGCACACACACTACCCTTGGGCAATCCAAGACGTAGTGGCGTGCATTCACATCCCTTTCTCCATAGACGCAATCAGGGTTTCTCTTAATTTTAAATCTGTGGAGACTTGGGGAAGAGCCCATGTCCCGAACTACCCTAATGCGTTTGTGGGACATTACCTTACAGAGGTACTTGGGTGTTGTTACCCCATTGAATACCTCTCTCCCCTTCACACTGTTCCTCCATCTGTCCAACCATAAGTCCTGGATGTGACCCCTGATCCTCCTATAAACTTCTTTCTTGGTCACTGCGGTCCTCAGTGATCTACCTCTAAAGCATCCTGCCTTAGCGATCCTGTCTGCGAACTCATTACCTTCGATGAGGCTGTGTCTCCTAAACCAAGGGAGCTCCGGAGCCCGCGTCATCATCTCCAGCTCCTGGATTATTTGATGCGCGAGTTGCCCTTTCTCCAGATTGATAACGACGAGGGCCGACATACAATCTGAATAGAGGCGGTCCGGGCTGAAGTTCTTCTCGGCACACACTCTGAGGGCTACCCTGATCGCAACCAGCTCGGCTGAAAAGACCAATTCGTCCAATCTGAGTGCTAAACCTTCTTGGAAGATCAGCTCTCCATTAGTGAATATCACTACCCCAGCTCCAGTATTGGTTCCAGACTTACTACCATCAGTGAAAACCTCCGTGTCAATCCCTATCGGCCCTCTAGGACTCCAATTCCACTTTGGCAACCACTGCGGAGGCTTCCTTGTGTCCCTCTTCGATTCCAGGGCCCCCGCTTAAAGTCCCAGGGCATCTTCCCTTTTCTCCCAGATCTTCTGTCTGATGGTCTCCTCCTCTAGTTTCAATCCCAGGGGAATAAGCCCAGCGAGGACCAAAAAGGCCTCACTGCTGGTAGTGCAATATCCCCCTGTGATTCTGAGTGCCGCTGTCCTCTGCACTCTCTCTAGAGTTGTTGCCACCTTCTGATCCCTGTTTCGGCGCTACCAAGCCCCGGAAGCATATAGCAAGATTGGCTCGACACAGGAGAGGCAGAGGTTCCTAAAAATAGTTTTCTCCTTCTCTCCCCCCCCCCTGTTGAGGGCCAACCAGGACAGACCTGCACAACGCCTCCCTGCCTCTCGCCACTATCTCCTCCGCCTGGTATTGCCAACCCATCTTGTCATCAATGACCACCCCCAGGATGGTCATCCTATTGACCAACGCTACCCTCCGTCCTTCCATCCGGATAGCCGGCTTGTGTTCCCATTTGATCCCTTTCCTTTTAGTTCTTATGTCCCTAGGCTTAAAGCTGAGGGCTTTAGTTTTGGAGACATTGAACTTAAGGCCAGAGTCATGAGCCCAGATCGAGAAAATTTGGAGAGAAGTTTCAACACACTTCTCAGCCCTCGCTCTCGAAGCAGTCTCAATGATGAGGAACTGGTCGTCAGCATAGAGAACCAGCCTGTCTCCCTCATGGAGCTCCTCCTGGAAAACGGTGTTTACCAGGATATTCCACAGAATAGGTCCGCAGCAAGAGCCCTGGGGGCAACCCCTAGCACAGTTTCTTTCCAACTTCAGCCCACCAAAACTGAGGCTAATCTGTCTATCCCTCAGGAAGTCACGAATAAAGCTGCACAAATTATCAGGACAACCCATGTCCATCAAATTTCTCATCAACTTGTTCCAGCTCATGGAGTTGAACGCGCCATCAATGTCCAGGGCCACGAAAAGAACCCAAGCACCCTTATTTAAGCCCATCTCAACCCCTTCTAACACCTCGTTCAGAGCTGTGGTTGTGGACTTCCCTTCCCTAAAACCATGTTGGAAAGAGGAAAGGAGCTCATTACTCTCTAGCCAGTGCTTCAGTCGCTGAGCTAGTAGGCTATCCAGGACCTTACCTAGACACACTAGTAAAGAAAGCGGACGATAATCATTAGGAGAATTACCCTTTCTAACAGACTTTTCGAGAAGCACTACTTGGGCAACCTTCCATGCCTCAGGAAATGTACCAGTGTCCAGGCACTTATTGAATAACCTGGAAAGAAGCGATGGGTGCATCCTTACCAGGGCTTTCACGACCGTGTTATCGATCCCTTCGGGACCAGATGATTTCCTTTTCCCGAACTTGAAAGCCGTCAGTTTCACCTCATTCTCAGAAAAGGGCGGATCCACCAAACCACAAGTGGTCAGAGAGATCTCGTCCTCTGATTCCTCGTTTCCGAAGTGCCGACCCAAGTTGTTTTTATTTTGTCTTCTGCTTTCGAGCGAGTAGGTCTAGAACACATTCTCTCTGAATTTTCTCATTGTTGGTGGATGAAACAGCACCAGTGATTATTTTGGCCGCTTTTGCTTGAACACTGTCTAGTCTTACTTTTAGTGATGAGCTTGAGGGAGCCCAGACCGGTGTTGCATATTCCATTATCGGTCTTATTAAGGTGGTATATGTTGTTCTGAGAATTCTGGGTTTTGCTCCCCAATTTGTTCCACATAGCCTTCTCAGAATGTTTAATTTTCTGATAGCTCTATTTGAGGTGCTAATTATGTGCTATGAAAATTAAAATTCCTCATAAATAATAATTAAAATAATTTTGTTGACACCTTGTCAATACATACACAGTCTGCACTATTAAAAAAAGATAATATGCATTATATACACTATGTACAATGAATATGGCGCCTCTGCCAGCGCTGCAGAGTTTGGTGGAGAATCGCCAGTGGGTCTCCAGCGACACCACGCATTTTGCGATCTACGATGAATACGTAGATCGCGTACTTCGCCGCTTAGGAGATGGTGATGGCGTGGTCCTCGAGACCAACTGGAAAGATCCAGGACTGCAGTATCACACCTAGGTATTATGGATTTCTAATTTTATCAATTATTTGTTTGTTTATGCTTATTTTGTGGTTATATTTATGCCTTTTTCCCTGTGAGTGGAGAAGACGCATAGGTTTGGTTTTATTGGGTTTATGGTCATTTGGAGTTCCATTGCCCACTTCTCCAGTCCTCTCATTGATGTCTTCAGTATCTTTTACGATTTTTCTATGCTGCTACTTGTGTGCCATATGGCTTTATCATCTGCATAACAGGCAACCTTTGTGTCTTCAGTGAGGTAAGGATGTATGTCGTTAATATATAGCAGATAGAGTAGAGGACTGAGCACAGATCCCTGAGGTACACCAGCCCATGTTTTTCCTTCCTTGGAAAATTCTCCATTGACCCGAACCTTTAACCTTCTTCCCCTTAAGAAGTCTGCAATCCAGATTAAGGTTTTTCCTCTTACTCCGATGTTGTGCAGCTTTTCACGTAATTTCTCCCTCCACACTCGATCAAAAGCTGAGGTCATATCAAGGAATATAGCCGTGGTCTTCTTTGGCGGTTTTCCCGGAAAGAATCTATTATTGATTGACAGAAGTAGAACAGTTGATCAGTTGTACAGTGCTGGGATCTATAAGCCGTTTGGTAGAGGATTATTTTATTATTTTTTGTGAGCCAGACTATGAGCCTAGAGTGGATAATTCGTTCTGGTATTTTACAAAGTATGCTGGCGAGAGCAATTGGCCGATAGTTCTTGTATTCCTTGGCATCTTTGTTTGGCTTCAGTATTGGCACTATAATTGATATCTTCCAATTCTTTGGTAGTTTACCAGTTTGCCATGAAATGTTCAGTATTCGTAGGAGTTGATTATTAGCTTTGACTTCAAAGTGTTTAATCATTTGACCAAAGATTAGATTATCTCTTGGTGACCTCTTGGATTTTTTTATTGATGAGTTTAGCTCATTCAGTGTGAAGTCTCTCGAGAAAATATCTTGTTGATGGAAGTTTCTTGCTTGTGTTTAACTAACTGGTTTATATTATTTTTAGAGTCCTGTCTTCATTCGTATAGTTGAGAATGGAAGTGCTTGAAAGATATTCAGCAATTATGTCAGCCATCTGTTTGTTCTCGTTCTCGCTGTTCTATTCATATCGGTTAGAGTATTGGAGGATGGTGTTGGTTTTGATTGTTCTCTAACACTCTAATTATATTCCAGTGTTGGCTGTCCTTTCTTGGATCCATTTTTTTCGCAGAATTCTGCCATTTTTCTTGTTTGAATATCCAAATTTCTTGTTATATTTAGTGAATAATTTCAATGAGTTCCTTTCTGTTTTATTTGTTTTAAGAAGTCCATTGATATTGTCTCTCTCTCTGAAATCATTGCCTCGATGTTGTGGTCCTTCCAGTAAGGTATCCACAGGTCTTTACGTCTACCTCTAGTTATCGATGCTCTTTTGCAGATTTTTAAATGTTCGAAGAGAATTTTTCCAAGCTTTTGTCTAGCGTTCTGTAATTCAATTTTTCGTTGCACAGTTCTTCAAGCTTTTCTGTGAATTTTTTTCAAGTCGGCTTTCCTAAAGTTCCATGTTCTTTTATTCTAATGAACATTCTCAATTTTGAAGTTTAGGGTTGTTAAAATTGGTCTGTGGTCACTGATTGCACCTCTCAGGATTTTCCATTGTGTTGTGGGTGCGATGTTGTAATTTATCGCTGTGATGTCTATTGCGGATTCTGTGGCTGTGGACTTAGATAGGTAGGTGTTCTCTCCGTTATTTAACGGTGTAAGGTCGAGGTCGGTTAGCATGTCCTCAACCTGCTGACTTTTGTTATCCTGGACAGGTGATCCCCAAATTGAACTTTTGGCGTTAAATTCGCCGAGTATGATTGTGATATCCAAAGACACTTCACTTAATGTCTCTATTGTTTGTGCCCATACAAAATGCAAAGATTTCACGAGCTGAAAGTTGGCGATTTTGAGATGCGTCAAGAATTCGCTGCATGGGTTTTCCGGCAAATTGATATTGATGAAAACTGGCTGTCGAATGTTCTGTGGACAGATGATGCTCACTTTTCTCTAAACGGAGAATTTAACAGTCAAAACAGCCGCATTTGGGCAACAGAAAACCCTAGGATTTTCACAGAAATGTCACTTTACCAGCCTAGAGTTACAGTTTTGTGTGGGTTCACTTCTTTTATTATTGGGTCATTTTTCTTTGAAAAATCAATGGAAGAACTTTTAAAACCGTTTTTGTAACTGGTGAACGTTATGAGAAAAGGGTATTCCCATATTGGAGGGTAAAAGCACTAAGCGAAATAACATTCATGAAAGATGGAGGACCTCCTCATATCTACCGAGGTGCCAAACAATTGCTGAAGGATACGTTCGGTGAAAATCGTGTGATAGGTCGCCACTTTATATACTAGTGGCCTCCAAGATCAACAGACTTGACGCCTTGCGATTTTTGTTTATGGGGATACATTAAATCGTGTGTTTATCGATGCTGGCCTACCACATTGGCCATGTTGAAGGCTTCTATCAGATGGCACGCTTTATCAATTTAACAGATATGTTATTTAATGCTGTCCATTCTGTCATTTATCGTCTGCAGGCGGTGATTGAGAATGAAGGGTGCCACATTGAGCAAGGATTGTGACCTAATACAAGAGAGAAGGCAGTTACCTCATGTGTTGTATAAGCCGCCATGTATTATATTATCTATCAATATTTTGCAGCTCTTTGTGTTGGGATATGGGGATAATAAATGCTGTCCTCACATCTTGACTCTTTTTTTTTGTGAACAGTAATATTTTGTTTGTCATTTGCTCACATATTATGTCGTGCAAACCAGAGTGTTATAACTTCTTGAATAACACTGGTACACACAATTTTACCCCTTATGTTTAGTTTTTCGCTTTTCGCTCATTAGAAGAAATACATAGATAATAGATAACATAGAAATACATACATAAGAAATACATGTAGCATAAGGAATATTTTCTGTACACCAATAACTTTAGAAATTTTGTGAAAAAAAATAATACAAAATGATTTTACTACCACGTTTTTCAACGCAAAAGGTCGATTTAAAATTTATTTTTATTTGAGGGGACACATTTTTAAAATTGTGTACAGTATAATAAACAATGATAACATTTGACAAGCCCATAGGATATTTGGAATAAAGTACGACAAATATATTTTGACACTCCCCTCTATATTTCATTTGTTGGATCATGACAAATATCCAGTTAAATAGTCAAGGGTCGCCAATCAGTCAAGAAACTACACATTTCTTATAGCAAGAAATCCTATTAATAGTGCCATCATAATTTTTGGTACTATATTAACATTTCAAAAATTCGTGTATTGATATCAGCAGTGTTTTTCAAACATTCAATCTATTTCACAAAACCTCATATAAAAATAAATATTTTGCTACATGTTTTAATTTGCATTTACCTATTTTACATATCTCTGATTGTATTTATAATCGTTAAACAATTCTTCATACTTTTGGCGAAGTGGTGTTTTATTAATTTGTTAGTTGATATTATTAGGGTTCTTTCCTGGTATTCAAAAAGGAAAAATACGTGTCGATCAGTTATATTTTTCAATTTATCAAACAATTTGGCCGCTGAATCTCCGATTCTGGTAGAGCGCCATCTGGCGAATAAAATTGTAACTAAAATCATTTTCGAATTTTTCATTATTTGCCATAAAAAATCCCATTGCATCCTGAATACAATGGTGTTTACCGCATTGCTCTAGCGCAAATATTCGCCGAGTTATTAATTTTTAAAATAGTGCGGGACTTTTGGATCACCCTGTATTTATTATTTTATTAACAGTTTATCAATTTTTATGTTTATATTTTACTACTCTCTGTAAACTTCCCTTATTGCTTATCTCTTGTTTATCATTCATAGTTTGTTCTTTCCTTAAATAAATTGCTGGGTCATCCTAGAGTTTGTCTTTCCTAATTTTCCACGTGGCAATATCTATAAATGATGCATTAGCGTGCTATCTGTTATAGAAAAAAATGTGTTTTATAAAAAATACTCATTTTTAAAATTTTCGGAAGAGCAATGCTCGAAGCATATTATATATTTATAATTCGTGGTTGACTTTTCTTAATTTATCAAGAAATTGGGTTGGCCAAATATCACGGAACAAGTTAAATAAACGTTTAGTTTATTTTTGCTCCACTAGATGGCGCTCTGCCATCTAGAAATGCTCATGTCAGACTGGTCAGGATATATCTCTTTTGTTTTTAATATTTATAATTTTATGTATTTCTACTGTCCTCAAAGCTTACAGGCGTACAGACTTCGGTCTAGGTAGCCCATTATCCAACTGTTTCCGTAAAGCTTATGTCCATAGTTCGTTTAAAATACCCTTTCCAAGAGTTTAACTTCAGTATCGGTATAAAATCAAAACAGCTCAATACAATATTACAGCGGTATGGTAGATCAAACTGGCGAAACTGCAGGCAGAATTCACCACTGATGAGTCAGGCCCTCCCATTATTTTTATCACAATAAGAATAGTAGTAAGTTGTTCTTTTTGTAAAATAAATAAATCGTACCAAGTAGTTTCATTTTCTGTATATAGATGGCGGGCTAAGGTCTTCACTTTTTCATGGGGGCAGATGCCAAAAATAGCATTCCTGTGTGGGGAGGACTGTGTGAGGTATCAAAACTGCCTTTTTGTTCAAACACAGCAACGTATGAACGGGTACAGCTAGGTGGAGCAGAGTATCAAACATAAGGTTATCTTGACAAGTATAGATTCAGTAGGGATTGGATGTTTGCTTGAATCGTTTTAACAAATGTTCGTTAGGCAAGCATTTACTCGGGTAAAAACCGGGCGAAGCCGGGTACATTCGCTAAATACAGTTATTCACAAATGTTCGTTTGTGGCAAGATACTATTCCTTCAACTTCAAATTACCGAGGGGACCAATTAATATTGATTTTATTCAACTTATCGAGTATTTTTCAAGGGACCGGGAAAAAAATTCAAATTATCGAGAGTATAGACAAATATAGATTCAGTAGGGATTGGATGTTTGCTAGAATCGTTTTAACAAATGTTCGTTAGGCAAATCTTTACTCGGGTAAAAACCGGGCGAAGCCGGGTACATTCGCTAGTATTATATATTATGTTTTTTAAATTTATAGGAGGGTTTAGATATAAATTTGGAATTTTGTGGAGTATATAGATTTAATCCTGTATGATATATCAAACAATAAAAGTATTTGATGATAAACAATAATTATGATGGAATTTTGAATTTCGGCTTTGACCCCTTAAGGCCATAGACAAACATTTACAAATCCTAAGTCCTAACTTCCAAAAGGCTTGGAATTAAAACAGCGTCATATTAAAAACAAACATTCTATGTTTAACACGGGATCTAATGGAATCTTGACAATCTGTCAAAGAGGTGTTTAGCTGGCAAAGTGGCTATAGCTAAAATATAGATGGATATTTTGCCGGGAGGATATTTATCTAAAGAGACAAGGGTCGCCTCTCCCGTCAAAATAGACGTCAAAACCAGACGCCATCTATTGACCGTCGCCGCAAACTGGCAGATTGTAAAGATTCCATTGGATCCAGTGTGGATCTCATAGAATAAAGTCCGCCCTAGACTGACGAGGCCATTAGCCCGAAACCATGGTCTCTAGGTGGACGCTTTTCAGTTTGCCAAAGCTGGTGTTGTGGCTTTGTCACCGACCCGAGGCCGCTAGTTTGCGGCGACGGTCAATAGATGGCGTCTGGTTTTGACGTCTATTTTGACGGGAGAGGCGACCCTTGTCTCTTTAGATCAATATCCTCCCGGCAAAATATTTCCATATATATATAATGGGATATAATAGTATTCATATATGTTATATACAGTTACATAAATGAGATTAAAATATATAAATATATATAATGGGATAATTGTATGCATATATGTTATATAAAGTTGCATAAATAAAATTAGAATATATAATGGGATATAATAGTATGCATATATGTTATATAAAGTTGCATGAATGAGATTAGAATATTTATAATGGGATATAATAGTATGCATATATGTTATATACAGTTTCATAAATGAAATTAATATATATATATATATATATATATATATATATATATATATATATATATATATATATATATATATATATATATATATATATATATATATATATATATATAAATAGTGGGATAATTGTATGCATATATGTTGTATAAAGTTGCATAAATACGATTAGAATATATAATGGTATATAATAGTATGCATATATGTTATATAAAGTTGCATAAATGAGATTAGAATAAATTGACACTTATTAATGGCGACAAAGTGTCGTATAAATCTAATTTATTAAAATTGACGTTTTTTTCCCTCAGTGTCATTAAAAGATAAATTTCTTTAATGGTAGCATTTTAGAAGGTTTCTTTATTAACCGTTTTTTTTTTACATTTTTGGAAAATTTATTAATACAATTTGGAGACCTTCTAATGATTGGGGTGATGTGCTGAAACAGTTGAAACTTCCATGAGAGACCTCAGTCTGTAAACATGGATGGTCTCTTCTGGAGGTGGTCTCTTATTGGAGGTTGGATTATATTATTTATCGAAGGTGGTTACTCATTGGAAGGGTCGTTGATGGGAGGTTTTTACATCAATCACGTTGCATTTACGACTAATAATTTCAATAATTATTAAAGCGATATGCTAAACTGGTTTAAAATTGAATTAGGGAGAAATTGATGAAAGAATGGAATAAAAATCGCCAAATTTTCGATAAACCCGGGATCGAATCCCGCATTGGGAACTTTTCTTCTAAAGAAAAAAATTGCTTAACATAAGTGTGTTGGATAATAACATTGTTAAAAGTACAAAATCGTGTGGTACAGCGGTATGGTAGATTAAACAGGCGAAACCGCTGGGATGATTCACCACTGATGAGCCAGGCCCTCCCAGTATTTTTATCATTGCAGTAAGGGAGAAGTAGAAAATTGTTTTAATTTAAAAAGAATCTTACGAAAATAGTTTATATTTCTTATAACAGATGGCGCGCTAATACATCCTATAAAGAAAATTTTCTTGTTAGGTTTTTCATTTAGCCCTCAATTCTTATTCCTGTAGAAGATGAAAAATGCTCGAAAGCTCATCAAGAAACTCTTCGCCTCACGGTTTTGTTCTTTTTACAAAAGATTGCTTCAATGGATCCTAATTCTTGTAAATGTCCAACCCTACCATTGTGTGAAAGTAACCAAACGGGGCTCTGACACATTTGTAAAATAAATTAACATTTTCCTAATGAATATAACTATTAAAAAGAACTGTTAAAGATAGCTGAAATGTAAGTTATGTAGAAACTAGAGGAAGGTACATGTATGTGGTTAATTCAAAATCCTTTAAAAATTATTCTTTTATGGCTTTGGCACAAACCCGAGTCCGCTAGCATGTAGATACAGCCAAATAGATTACTAGTCCGTGGTTAGCTTTTCTTGATTAATTAAGAAAGGGTATTTGGCCAATTCTGGAATAATTAAAAATCAACGAGAATAGTTGATATTTATTTCGATAGATGGCCCAAAGCTATCAGCAACTTTCAGTTGCACGATAAGGAGATGCCTTTTTTCGTGATTTATGCACCTTATCCCAGTACAATGTCACATTTGTACTATTTTTTAACATAGTGTCACAGTCTTCTCTCTCTCTCTCTCTCTCTCTCTCTCTCACACGCAATTTTGGCCTTAACTACCCGTTTCATGATTTTTCAGGATGCCTGAATGACCAGTTTTTTGGCCGTTGAGGTACAGCTTGCACCACGCTGATGAGGGCCAACAGCCCGAAACGCGTCCGTGGTTAGCTTTTCTTGATTAATCAAGAATGGGTATTTGGCCAATTCTGAAATATTTAAAAATCAACGAGAATTTTTGATATTTATTCCGATAGATGGCGCAAGCCATCAGCAACTTTCAGTTGCACGATAATAAGAAGCCTTTTTTCATAAGAATACTTTTAGTATTTTTTTACATTTATTTTAACAAAAGCGTCTTATCATTTTAATAGATAAATATCCTTCACGACAAAATTTACCAATCAATATTTCAAGTTTTGAGATTTTGTCATTTTTCTATACGACCGATTTTAAAATGTCTATTTTCCTCTTAAGTCTCTTTTGAACCGTATAATGTTGACGTTGAGTCATTTACAAATCCATGCTGAAAACATTAAAAGTTCTTCTTTCATTCCAACCCATCTTCTTAAATGGAACAAACACACCCTTTGCTAGATAAATATATATCTTTTTTTTGACGCTAGGCGGCACTGTTTGCTGTTTTTTTAGCAGACGAAGTGGCGGGCTCAATTTGTTTTAAATTCTCCAAAAACTTCACAGAAAGAAGAAGCTTTAAATTCAACTGACAACATTTTTTATTTCCCTTTTAACTCCTTTTTAGAAATGCATTTAATTTTTTTTTGTATGTGTGTTTGTGCGTTTCTCTATTTATTTATTATATTTTACGTGTGTAACGTTAGTAATATAATTTATTATAATAGTTTAATATGTTTTAATATGATTTTTTTATTAATAAATATATTCTATTTTACCTACAGATATGTATATTGTTTGAGGTTTTATTATTATTTAATCAATCTGTGTATATTTTTGTATATATTTGACCAACAATATCTGGTCACGTTTATAAATATATATTTTTTATTTATTAATCAACCAGGCTGTACCTAGGTACAGCCTACTCCACGCTGACGAGCGCCAACAGCGCGAAACGCGTTCGTGGATGGCTTTTCTTGATTTATCAAGAAATTGGGTTGGCAAAATATCAGGGAACAGGCTAAATGAATGTTTAGTTGATTTCTGTTCTACTAGAAGGCGCTCTGCCATCTAAAATGCACATGTGCTCCTGGTCAGGATAGGTCTTTTTAATTTTTAATATCAACAGCTAACCTTTTTATTTTTTTCTATTATTTTTTTCATATATATATATATATTGAAAATAGAGCAATCCATAAATAAACCTTTAAATAAAAAGGCATATATTGGATCAAAAGATCATTTATTTAACCAATATTTCAGTTGGCTGAACGCCAACCTTTATCAAGTTATTATAACATATTAATGTGTATCAACAACAAACTCAGCGCCACATTGTTGTTGACACACATTAATATGTTATAATACCTTGATAAAGGTTGTCGTTCAGCCAACTGAAATATTGGTTAAATAAATGATCTTTTGATCCAATATATGCCTTTTTATGTGAGCAATAGTTACCCAGAAATTATTTGAAAAAGTAAAAATAAAAATCAGGTAAAAAGTTTCTTTTAATTTTAAATTTGCAAGCTTTCGAGCAAATATACTGCTCTTTAACGGGCTGATACTCTATGTACAATCTCTTAATAATCTTTATACAAAATAATTGAAAACTTTTGTTATTGGCTTGTGTTCTCGCGGGCGTGCATCAGACTTAATATTATTTCGAGGTTGTACATAGAGTATCAGCCCGTTGAAGAGCAGTATATTTGCTCGAAAGCTTGCAAATTTAAAATTAAAAGAAACATTTTACCTGATTTTTATTTTTACTTCTTCAAATATGTCTTTTAAAAATATATATATTAGGAAATTATAAAAGGACAGGATTAGTGGAATGAAGACATCTTGAGAATATTAAATACTGAAAAGCGACAGGTGTCGACGTTATAAAGACAGTAAAATACAATATTGTCAACGCTACGAGTCAAGGAACCACTGACCGTTGAGCACATGTACGGCGATGGTCGCCGACTCGGCGTTCGACGGCACGCACGAGTAGTTGCCCGAGTCTCCCGGCCGGGCGTCCGGGACCAGCAGCGTGGACGAGGTCCGCAACCGCCGCTCCGTGTGGACACGGATCCCCCTCGGGGCGTCGTAGTTGACCACGTGGCCGTTGTGGTACCAAAAGACATAGTCGGGGGCCACAGGGCTGTCACTGACTTCACACGTCAGGTTCAGCGTGCTGCCGCTGTTGAGGTAGAGAGCGGGGCCGCCGGAGATGTGGGCACGGGACTCTGTCGCATAGTACACGGTTAGTACACGGTTGTTTACACAGTACACGGTTGTTTACACAGTAAATGTTTGTTTCACACAGTACACGGTTGTTTACACAATTCACGTTTGTTTACACAATACACGGCTGTTTACACAGTACACGGTTGTTTACACAGTACACGGTTGTTTACACAGTTCACGTTTGTTTACACAGTACACGGCTGTTTACACAGTACACGGCTGTTTACACAATACACGGCTGTTTACACAGTACACGGTTGTTTCACACAGTACACGGTTGTTTACACAGTACACGTTTGTTTACACAGTACACGGCTGTTTACACAATACACGGCTGTTTACACAGTACACGGTTGTTTACACAGTTCACGTTTGTTCACACAGTACACGTTTGTTCACACAGTACACGGTTGTTTACACAGTTCACGTTTGTTTACACAGTACACGGCTGTTTACACAGTACACGGCTGTTTACACAATACACGGCTGTTTACACAGTACACGGTTGTTCACACAGTACACGGTTGTTTACACAGTTCACGTTTGTTCACACAGTACACGGCTGTTTACACAGTACACGGCTGTTTACACAATACACGGCTGTTTACACAGTACACGGTTGTTTCACACAGTACACGTTTGTTTCACGCAGTACACGGTTATTTCACACAAAACACGTTTGTTTCACACAGTACACGGTTGTTTCACACAGAACACGGTTGTTTACACAGTACACGTTTGTTTCACACAGTACACGGTTGTTTACACAGTACACGTTTGTTTCACACAGTACACGGTTGTTTCACACAGAACACGGTTGTTTACACAGTACACGGTTGTTTCACACAGTACACGGTTGTTTACAGAGTACACGGTTGTTTACACAGCACGATACAGATTATAATCGGCAAACAAGGAGCCATTTATACTCATAAACCAAACTTGAAGAAATGGAAAGTATTCGAAGTCGTCGGTCGTATATTATTTTATGATCGAAAAAGAGTACAAACATGCCATCCCGTTATTGGACATAATACTCATACAGATCCCCAATGTGCTTCAATGACTCCCCATTTATTGCATATGTCCAAACCCACCAGCAAGCGCAAATAACCAAACGGGGCTTTGGCACATTTGTAAGTGCAAAAGTCGAACTGTTTTTCACATGTGTAGACATGTGGTACACTTACAGTAAAAGCAGTCGACAATTTCTACCGACCATGATTATCATGGCCCGTACCACGTGTACTAGGGATACTAATAATAAAAAGAAAATATATCTCCAATGCTTACCACACTATCGTTCATTACAAGAGAAATTTTAAACCAGATTATGACCATTATAACTTCTACTGTCCACTTACAAGATCAACATAGTTAAGACTTTAACCAAACGTATTAACACTCATTTCTCCCTCCCTATCTCTGAAACAATAGAAAATGATAAACAGCCACTAACCGCTTATCCGAATTTTCTTAAAATGGTGTTGAAAAAAAATTCAATTATCCTAATTTTCTAAAAATGATGTTGAGGCACACACGTTCAATTATCCGAATTTTCTATAAATGGTGTTGAGGCACATTCAATTATCCGAATTTTCTATAAATTGCGTTGAGGCACACACACATTCAATTATCCGAATTTTCTTAAAATGGTGTTAAGAAACATTCAATTATCCGAAATTTCTAAAAATGGTGTTGAGGCACATTCAATTATCCGATTTTCTATAAATGGTGTTTTGCCACACATTCAATTATCCGAATTTTCTATAAATGGTGTTGAGGCACACACACATTCAATTATCCGAATTTTCTATAAATGGTGTTGAGGCACATTCAATTATCCGAATTTTCTATAAATGGTGTTGAGGCGCACATTCAATCATTCGAAAATTCTATAAATGGTGTTGAGGGAGAGAGACATTCAATTATCCGAATTTTCTATAAATGGTGTTGAGGCACACACACATTCAATTATCCGAATTTTCTAAAAATGGTGTTTTGCCACATTCAATTATCTGAATTCTATATAAATGGTGTTGAGACACATTCAATTACCCGAATTTTCTAAAAATGGTGTTGACAAACTTTCAATTATCCGAATTTTCTAAAAAATGGTGTTGAGAGACATTCAATTATCCAAATTTTCTAAAAATAGTGTTGACACATTCAATTATCCGAATTTTCTAAAAATAGTGTTGACACACATTCAATTATCCGAATTTTCTAAAAATGGTGCTGAGGCACATTCAATTATCCGAATTTTCTAAAAAATGGTGTTGAGAGACATTAAATTATCCGAATTTTCTAAAAATGGTGTTGTGACACATTTAATAATCCAAAACTTCTAAAAATGGTGTTGAGACACATTTAATTATTCGAATTTTCTGAAATTGGTATTGTGTCACATTCAATTATCCGAATTTTCTAAAAATGGTGTTGTGACACATTCAATTTTCCGAATTTTCTAAAAAATGGTGTTGAAGCACATTTAATTATCCGAAATTTCGCAATCTACTTAAAGAAAATTAAATAAATTTCTTATTTTTTGACGCATTTAATACATTTCCATTTTAAATCCATTTATTAAAAGGAAAAATCTTGTCCCCACATATATATTCATTATTCCGTTTGCTTACAATCAAGGTATTTATTTGGAAGAATTTAAATTAGTTTTTCCTCATGCCATATAACAAAAGAAAATACCTGTAGACAAAAATGCAAATTTAAAACTTTCATTTAAAACATTTCCCTCAAGCTAGTTTGAATTTATAATTTTATCTAATTTTATCTTAATCTAAATTTTTTTTTTCGGTTTTCTATATAGTGTTGGCTTATTAAATATACTTTTTAAACATAACCATATATGGGGACTAATTTAGTTTACATTGTTATTATGAATTAGGGTATAAAGTAATTTTTAATTTGCTAAAATAATTAGAGTTGTGCGTATAATTTTTACTTGGTTCATATTTTATGAAAAATATTTTAGGTAAAAGCGGAAATTTCTTTTCAAAAATCCGGTTTTGAATATTTATAAGAATATGTAAATATATTTTATCCTATTTATGCAACTTTGTTTTGTAAGTGCTTATTTAAAATAGGAAATAATTGAAGTTGGGTTATATATAGGTGCAACTTTGAAAATGTTCATAAAGGTTATATATGAAAAAATATATACTTATATATATGTAACACGCCAATATGCAGAGGTAATTGTTTTGCGTAAAGAAAGAGAGAACAATCAACCGTCTGACTAACTTTATTTCAATCACGCGCCTTTTATATCGTTACAAATATTTACATAATTCCTAACAGCGTAAGAATTTACATCTACTAATAATTTATAAGCAGAATGTAACATATATATATAATTTAAAAAAAAGGCATATCCTGACCGTGCTCACATGAGATTTTTAGATGGCCGAGCGCCATCTAGTGGAACAAAAATAAACTAAATATTGATTTAGCCTGTTTCGTGATATTTAGTTAACCTAATTTCTTGATAAATCAAGAAAAGCTAACCACGAACGCGTTTCGGGCTGTTGACCCTCATCAGCGTGGTGCAGGCTTTTATTATATTACAAGAGAAGGGATCACCAGATATCATCTTGAAGAAGAATCAAAGTTTACGACGACAAGGTATTTATGATCTTTAATCGGCAAGCTTTCGGACTATGACGTCCTTCAACAGGCTACTATCCAAGAAACTAGAAGATAATATATATATGTTATATAAAGGTATTATTTAAAATGATATATAAAGGTATTATTTATATTGTTATTATAAGATATTGTTTTATTTAAAAATATATTTCATAGAAAAAATATTCTGTTAAATCGACCGCCAGAGGTCACACTTTGCATATAAAAACTCGTTGTTGTTCTTCCCCGTTGGTCAGATTCGTATCCTGTCGCGGACGTATTTTTGTATCCGTTCTGGGCTCAAAAATCATAACCTTTGGTTAGTAGCCCGTAAAACCATATTTTCTCTTCCCAGTTGGTCGGCTCAAACATGTTTGTAATTATGTAAATAATCTTTTGTTTTATTTATTCTTACGCCTTAAGCCAGGCAGTACTTTTGCCAAATTATGTTTATCCTATAGCTCAATTAAAGCAATCTCTTATCAAAACTGTTTTTATTATTTTACTTTCGGGATTCTGGCCACGACTGCATAACCAATACCATATAGTACTAAGGAGAACCAGCAAATAACTCCATATATAATACTCACGATAATCAAAAATCAAGCAGAAAATATATCTTAAAAATATATATATATATATATGTAGATATTTACATAATTAGAAATTGTTTTATGAAATGAATGATTATTATATTAAAAATATATTTTTCTTTTTATCTCCGTATACAAATTATTTGTAAGAAAAGTATGACTGCCATAAAATGCAGAGAAAGACAAAAACCATCTGAAACCCCTCAAACAAAGAAGGTTTTGGAAACTTGGGAGGTTATTATTATTTTTTCATATATACATATAAAAAATTATGCAAAATAACATATCCATGTTAGTGTTCCAAATTTCAAAAGAGCATGTAGAAGTATCTATATAGATAATACCGTAACAGAGTTTTCCATTGTAAAGTCCTGAGCTATCTCCTCCGAAGATTCTGAACTACACATAACAATCTATATACCAAAATTTTCGTTATTTTTTTCTTCGTGTCATAGGCCTGTTTTTATTTTCCTAATGTTAACAGTTATTTTTATTTTTTAATTTAATCTATTTTACAATCGTAGAATTTTTTGCATTCATCATCATCAATCATTTGTTTTGAAATTCCGTAGAAAGTGTTTTGAAATACTATATATATCTGATTAATTTGATTATGTAAGTACTTTGTTATAGTTTTTCATTTAAATATATACATTTTTCGATTTGTAGATTGAATTATTACTTTATTCTATAATAATTATCTTTTATAACTGTTTGTTATAGTTTTTCATTTGAATTTAGCTCCATTTTTGTCTTATTTCTTCTGTATATTAAAAAAAATATTGAAACTTAGTTTTTCATTTAAATATATACATTTTTCTATTTGTAGATTGAATTATTATTACTTTATTCTATAATAATTATCTTTTATAACTGTTTGTTATAGTTTTTCATTTGAATTTAGCTCCATTTTTGTGTCTTATTTCTTCTGTATATTGAAAAAAATATTAAAACTTAGAATTAAGCTTTGCTTTTTCATATACATGTTTGTTACACATTTAGCAATATATATACCAAAATATTTTTTTGGATACTTAACTCTTTTAGTGAATTTTTGTCAGGGGGGCTGCAAAAGTGCCTTACTTATTTTGGAATATTTAACTTTTTTGGTGAATTTTTGTCAGGGAAGCTATGGACTGCCATAATCATTCAATATGTTGATGTTCTTCTCATAAAAAAAATATTTGGGTTTAGAATTGCGCTTTGCTTTTTTATATACATATTATTTGCACATTTTTTTTTCATCAATTGTTTCCTCACTTACTTGGGATTTTCTTTTTATGCCTGTCCTGCCTTTCAGTTTTATAGTTTTCCTCTGCTTGGTTCTTATTTTACCTTTTTTTTCAGCGTCTTTTTTGTATTTCTGATTAAATTAAAATTTGCGGGTTCTTTGTTATAGTTTTTAATTTTACATTTTGCTCAATTTTTTGTGTCTGGTTTTCTTTTTTGCCGTATCTTTCATAATTCTTTTTTGCAGTATCTTTCATAATGTCTTTGGCATCTTTATTTTTCTCAATAAGAGGCTAATTATTTATTTGTATAATCAATTGTTGATTACTTAATTTGTTATATGATAAAATGTTATATGATACATACAATTTTCTACATTTTTGCACTGTGCAATTTAATATGTTGTTCATATTGAGATCTTTTACATTAAATTTATTTTAACATGTATTTGCTCAACTTGGTTTTTAGTTTAGCTTTTTTTTTCAGCGGCTTCTGTATCATGCCTCGCAGAGGCCGTGGAAGACTCGCTTATAGGACTCGCCACGGGAACAACGCCCCTAATCCTATTTCTCCTGTTCCCACTGAATATATTATTGGGGGCCTTGATATAGTCTGCCCTTACTGCTCAGCCCTTCATTTCCCTGGCGAAACTGTTGGTAGCTCCTGCTGCCACAAAGGGAAAGTTATTCTTCCTACTTTGTCCTCCTTTCCATATGAAATGATGGAATTGATGACTTCAAACAGTGTGGAGGCTAAGTACTTCCAGACCAACATTCGGAGCTACAACAGCTCTTTGGCATTTGCCTCCATGGGTGCGCAGGTTGATGTCTTTTCTGGACAGGGGCCTTTTTGTTATAGAATCCATGGACAGATCTATCATTTGACTGGGCCCCTTCATCCTCATGGAAACAGAGCCCCGTCTTATGCCCAACTTTATATTTTGGATTCTGAGGCTGCGAATAATACACGCATTGCAGCATCTAGGCCTTTGGAATGCCATCCTGGTATATTGACTCTTTTGGATTCTGTGCTTAGGCGTGTGAATCCGTATACTTCTGCTTATAGGCAGATGCACCAGGTGGAACTAGCTGAGGAACACCGGGCTCGCATTGAGAACCGGCAAATGTGTCAGGTTCAGATGCTCATCCGGCAAAATCATTGTAGAGATCTTCGCCGATATAATGCCCCAAGTGTAAGTGAAGTTGCGGCCATTTTTGTTGATCAAGATGGCCATGTACCTTCTAACAGAGATATTGCTGTTTTTCCGCATGATTGTGGTTTAGTGCGTATTTCTCCACTTAATCCTAACTGTGACCCAATGACATACCCTCTTTTATTTCCTGCCGGTGATCCTGGTTGGGCAATAGGAATCTTACATGAAGAAAACATGCGCACAAGCACTAGAAACCATGTTACCATGCTTCAGTTCTATAGTTATAGGTTAGCCATCAGACCTGGCTTTTCGCCCATTCACTATGGCAGGAGACTATTTCAGCAATATGTTGTTGATGCCTATGTTAAAACAGAGGGCAATCGCCTGAACTATATTAGCCAAAATCAGTCCCTGCTTAGGGTGGAGTTATATCAAGGTCTGCTGGATTATATCCATGAGCAGGAACATTCTCGGGGTGTGCGAATAGGCCGTATTTTTATTCTTCCATCTTCCTTTCCTGGGAGTTCCCGGGCCATGCAACAAAACTATCAGGATGCAATGGCCATTGTTAGAAAGTTTGGAAGACCTGACCTATTCGTGACATTTACCTGTAACCCACGTTGGACTGACATTGTTGAAAATCTTCTTCCTAACCAGAATCCTTCTGATAGACCGGATCTGGTGGCTAGAGTTTTCAATCTCAAGTTACAACAATTACTGCACGAGATTGTTAGTCAGCATGTATTGGGAGTGGTCATTGCTCGGGTGCATGTTGTTGAGTTCCAAAAACGCGGTTTACCGCATGCCCACATGCTGTTTATGCTTAGAGAAGACAAGCCTAGAGACAGGGATGCCATTGACATGTTGGTTTGTGCAGAAATTCCTAGCCCTACTATGCAGGTTCAGCTGTATGACATGGTTCGTAAACATATGATCCATGGTCCTTGTGGAAACTTCAATCTTCACTCACCATGCATGTCTGATGGCAAGTGTACTAAAGACTTCCCTAAATCATTCCTGCAGCTGACTGAGGCTAACAATAATGGCTATCCTCGCTACAGACGTCGAGATGACGGCCAGACATTAGTTGTGGGCACTCACGAGGTGGATAACCTCTGGGTTGTTCCCTATAACCCCTATCTGCTGGTTAGGTTCAATGCTCACATTAATGTGGAGGTCTGTGCCTCTGTGAAAAGTGTCAAATATCTTTTCAAGTATGTATATAAGGGACACGACAGGGCTGAGGTGGAAGTGTCTGTTGGAGAATTAGATATGGAAAGCAGGGCACATGATGAAATCAAAAACTTTCTTGACGCTCGGTATGTAAGTGCTCCTGAGGCAATGTGGCGAATGTTTGAATATCGCTTGCATGCTCACTCGCATACCATATGCCGCTTAGCTGTTCATCTACCTAATTTTCAATCTATCTATTTTGTTGAAGGTAGTGAAGAACAGGCTCTTGAAAATGCCTCACGCAGACGCACAACTCTGACTGCCTGGTTTCAGCTCAATTGTGTTAATGTATCCGCAAGATCACTTTTATATGGAGACATACCTTCCGCTTATGTTTTCAGGCAGAATCAATGGAGTGCTAGAGTTCGGGGTGGGGCTTTGTGCATTGGACGTATGTGTTCAGTGAATCCTAAAGATTCTGAGCGTTACCACCTCCGGCTTCTACTATTACATGTTGCAGGTGCTCAGAGTTTTGAAGATTTGCGAACTGTGGATGATATTGTTTGCTCCACTTTTAAAGAGGCTGCCCAGCGCCGTGGATTATTGGCTGATGATTCTGAATGGGATGCATGCTTAGCTGAGGCGGCTTTGTTCCAAATGCCTTGTCAACTGCGGCAGCTCTTTGCGACAATTCTCATCTACAATAATCCTACCGACCCTGTATCACTGTGGACCAAATACAAGGGGTATCTTAGTGAGGACTTTTCTCGTGCAACATCTGACGCAGCTGCTGAACAGATGACTCTCAGAGAGCTTGAATTCCAGCTGAGAGAAAATCGCCTCAGTTGCCACCATTATGGACTTCCTGCACCCCTAACCCCACTTCTTCATTCAGGAGAGGATCACCTTGATGTTAATGCAGAGCTGCAAATTGGGACAGAAATGTATAGGTCCCTTACACCAGATCAAAAGTCAATTGTTGACACAATTGTTGATTCCCTCAATGTAAATCCACGTTGCTTTTTTATTGATGGGCCTGGTGGTGCGGGCAAGACTTATGTTTATAACACCCTAATTCATTGTGTTAGAGCCGTTGGAAAAATTGTCATTCCGCTGGCCTCCACTGGAATAGCGGCTACCCTTTTGTCAGGTGGCCAGACTGTCCATTCCAGGTTTAAGCTGCCGATTCCCTTGCTTGAGAATTCTGTAACTGCGATCTCGGCCAATAGTTCTGAGGCTGAGCTTATTCGTAGATCATCCTTAATTATTTGGGATGAGGCTCCTATGGCCCACTACAGAGCACTTGAAATTGTGGATCGTCTCCTAAAGGACATTATGCATTGTGACCTTGCTTTTGGCGGAAAGGTTGTTGTTCTTGGAGGTGACTTTCGCCAAGTGCTACCTGTGGTACCTCGAGCTTCAAGAGCTGAAATTGTTGCTGCTTGCATTAAGCAAAGCAAGCTATGGCCATTGTTTGTGATCTTGCGCCTTACTCAGAATATGCGAGCAGGTATTGATGCACAGAGCTTCTCTCAATGGTTACTTAAAGTTGGTGATGGTGATCTACCTACAGACCAACAGGGCCTCATTTCTCTTCCAGAAAGCTGTATCTTTCATGGGGTTGACCTGGTGCAGGAAATATTTGGTTCTTCCTATGGTGATATTACCGCCCTTAGCCAGTCTGTGATTTTAACGCCAAAAAACACAGATTCGTTAGAGATTAATGAAAAAGTTTTGGATCGCTTACCAAACAGGAGTCAGTGTTTTCTCAGTGTTGACAGTGTCGAGTGTGAGAATGTGGAGGAACAAAATAACTACCCTACTGAATTCCTTAATAGCCTTACTCCCACAGGAATGCCTCCACACCGGTTAAACCTTAAGATTGGTGCTATTGTTATGCTCCTTAGAAATTTGAATCCTAAGCAGGGTCTCTGCAATGGCACACGTATGGTTATCCAGCGCATGCGCTCTCATGTCCTAGAAGCACAAATACTGACAGGGACCAAAGTTGGACAAACTGTATTGGTGCCAAAAATATCTTTGGCTCCTTCAGATACCAACCTTCCCTTCATTCTGAAGAGGCGTCAGTTTCCACTAAGGTTGGCTTTTGCCATGACTATTAATAAGGCTCAAGGCCAAACCTTTGCTAGAGTGGGTCTCTTGCTACATGAGCCCGTGTTTACTCATGGACAGCTCTATGTGGCTTTTTCACGTGTGCGAACTTTGAATAGCATACGGGTAAAGTTGAACCCACGTATTTATAAAACTAGAAATATAGTTTTTAATGAGGTCCTTTAAATGAATTTTTCCTTTTTATGTTGTCTTATCTGCTATATAGTTGTGTTGTATTCAATTTTATTTTCAGATTTGTTTTCTTTTAATTTTTTTTTTCATTTCAAATAAATGAATGTATGCCTTTTATGTTGTCTAATTTGGTTTATTGTTGTGTTGTATTTAATTTTCTTTTAAGATTTGTTTTCTTTTACTTTTTGTTTCATTTCCAAAAAATTTGTTTAAAGTTTCACCAATGCCTATAAACAAAAGGTAATAAGACCAAATCCAAATAAATAAATAGTGTGTGACGTTTCGGTAACAGCGTTGTTACCATCTTCAGACAAAAGTACTATGGCCTACGGCCATACCACGTTGAAAACACCGGTTCTCGTCCGATCACCGAAGTTAAGCAACGTCGGGCTCGGTCAGTACTTGGGAGGGTGACCACCTGGGAACACCGGGTGCTGTAGGCTCCTTTTTTCCATTCAGTACTTTTGTCTGAAGATGGTAACAACGCTGTTACCGAAACGTCACACACTATTTATATATTTGGATTTGGTCTTATTACCTTTTGTTTATAATCTACAATCCAAATTGTGCCTCATCAACCAATGCCTATAGTTTCTCACACCTCCCATGCTTACCCCTCTGTAACTGGCCTGTGGTGCAGTGGGCATTGTTGGGAGGTACAGTAAACTCTCTACACAATTGTATCAAGTCTTGTTCTGGTAGACTTGATGCTGTAACCAGGAGGGACACTCCCTCTTTAAAAATCCTGAGTTCAACTGACCCAGTTGATGGACCTCAGCAATGGTTCCACTCCAAGGATACGGAGGAGCTGCGTCTGTGCTCATGTTAGAGTCAGAAACAAAGGCTTCCATATTTGGAATGGCCTCAAATCACAGGCAAAGTCAGACTTTCACCAAAGTGTGCCTGGATCATGGTGCCATGATCAACGAAAGCTGCACCCCTATACCCCATTCCATGAGATCATGGAATTCGTGTAATCTTTACACAAGGGGATAAGAAACATCAACAACATAGTTTCTCACCTGAAAGGATTTTTTTTGTATTAGTTGTTCACTAATAAAATATTTATAATTAAGTATTTTGATTTTTGGTCTTTATTTACCTATTTTCCCCAGTGCTCTATACATTGATTCAGGATCTATGCAATGTCTCACATATGGTTATCTAGCGCTTCACATGTTTTTAGGCTAAACCCGGGGCGTTGCCGGGTCACTCGGCTAGAAATAATGGCTGTATTTGCTATATAGTTGTGTTGTATTGAATTTTCTTTTAATATTTGTTTTCTTTTTTTTTTTTAATATAATTTTTTAAAGTTTTCACCAATGCCTATAGTTTCTCACCTGAAAGCAATTTTTTTGTATTATTTGTTCATTCATAAAATATTTATTATTATTTTGACTTTTGGTCGGTGGAAGGCTGGGTAAACCGTTTGGTTTTCGACCACTAGGACCCGGGTTCGATTCCCGCATTGGGCACTTTTTTCTGTTTAAAAAAAAAAAAAAATGCTCCAATGGCCCCCGATTCTTGCAAAAGTCCAACCCCACCAGCGAGTGCAAGTAACCGAACGGGGCTCTGGCATTTGTAAGTGCAAAGTCAAACTGCTTTTCACATGTGTAGACATGTGGTGCGCTTACAGTAAAAGCAGTCGCTAACTACCCACCATGATTATCATGGCCTGTACCACGTGTACTAGGGATAAGCAAAAAAAAAAAAAAAAACCTATTTTCCCCAGTGCTCTATACATTGATTTAGGATCTTTGCAATGGCACACATATGGTTATCCTGCCCATTCACAGGCCTTTAGGGTAAACCTGGGGCTTTGCCCAGGTCACTCGGCTAGAAATGCAGTTTTTAGTGAGGTCCATTAAATGAATTTATCCCTTTTATGTTATCTTATTTTCTATATTGAAAAGTTAATAAATATGAAAAAAAATTAAAAATGTTTAAGAATATTATTAAAAAAGAATCATAAAGATATTTTAAAGGAGTCCTTTAGGGATGTCTGTTTTTGCACTTATGATTCCAGAGTTACATGGTCCAGTGGGCCGTATGAAAATCGAGTTGTTCATATAATAACATGTTTAAAAAATGATATTTTCTTTTAATGTAATCTATATAGCTTGAAATAAATAAAAATAATGGCTGCTTGAACTCGGTCGCATGTGACATTTTACAGGTACATTGGGACAGCTGACATTCCCCCCCCCACCCAACCCACTGATAAATAGGCAAGAAGGTATGGTAAAAGATCCCAGTAGACGCGAATTCGCGTTGGTAGCCTACAATTTTATGTTAATTTTTAGAAATCAGGGACATGAATTCGCATCCTTTAGGCTTGACACCCTATAAGTGAGGATATGAATTTGCATTATATGGGTTCAAAATGTTTCGTTGCTCGCATCTATAATACCTTTTTTTTAGTAAAGTTGTAAGTAAACATCAATCGTCGAAATTTGCATTTTAAAATGGTTGAATTATCAGAAGTGGTGAATAATTAATATTGTCGAATTACCGTTTGTTATTTGATAGGCCAGAGATTGGGAAATCAAATCAAGGTCGAATTATCGCAAGGGGTCGAATTATCGGTATTGTCGAATTACTGTTTGTAATTTCATAGGTTCTGGAAATCAAAACATGGTCGAATTAAAAGCATATAGCATATAAAAAGCAGAATGATCCAATACAGTATTAGAGCTCTGAGAAGCGGTCTGGTGGATTAAATTGGCGAAACCGCTGGGAGGGTTCACCACTGATGAGCCAAGCCCTCCCAATATATTTTTCATCGCAGTAAGGACAGTAGAAATTCGTTTTGTGTGTGGGGGAAACATTCGCGCTTTGGGTCCTTTTATTTTGTATGTATAGATGGCGCGTTATTGCTTTGTGTTAATTTATTCCTAACTGGCCTTGTCTTTAAAGTTTGCTGAAAAGCATTGCTCGAAGCAATTATTTGAATGTAATTCTACTGTCCTATAAGCTTATGTCCATAGTTTACTTGAAAACCATTTATAAGATTCCATCCCTCAGTGTAGCATATAAAAAGCAGAATGATCCAATACAGTATTAGAGCTCTGAGAAGCGGTCTGGTGGATTAAATTGGCGAAACCGCTGGGAGGGTTCACCACTGATGAGCCAAGCCCTCCCAATATATTTTTCATCGCAGTAAGGACAGTAGAAATTCGTTTTGTGTGTGGGGGAAACATTCGCGCTTTGGGTCCTTTTATTTTGTATGTATAGATGGCGCGTTATTGCTTTGTGTTAATTTATTCCTAACTGGCCTTGTCTTTAAAGTTTGCTGAAAAGCATTGCTCGAAGCAATTATTTGAATGTAATTCTACTGTCCTATAAGCTTATGTCCATAGTTTACTTGAAAACCATTTATAAGATTCCATCCCTCAGTGTAGCATATAAAAAGCAGAATGATCCAATACAGTATTAGAGCTCTGAGAAGCGGTCTGGTGGATTAAATTGGCGAAACCGCTGGGAGGGTTCACCACTGATGAGCCAAGCCCTCCCAATATATTTTTCATCGCAGTAAGGACAGTAGAAATTCGTTTTGTGTGTGGGGGAAACATTCGCGCTTTGGGTCCTTTTATTTTGTATGTATAGATGGCGCGTTATTGCTTTGTGTGAATTTATACTTAGAAAGTATTTTTACTTATCCTTACTTGAAATGCTGCTTCTAGGAAATCTGAATATACCCATTGCGATTTTTAAGCCACCATCTATACTTTTAAAGTCTCTGCAGGCCCTTTGGGTAAACCCTGGGCGTTGCCCGGGTCACTCGGCTAGTTAATTTTATATTATTAAAACAATAGCAATAACAATTTTTGAAAATAGAACAAACAATTTCCCCTAAGTAAAACTAGTACAAAAGTGAAATTGTAATCGGATCTCAGGTTTATAAATTAAGAAAAAGGCATCTCATGATAGTACAACTAAAAGTTGCTGATGGCTTGCGCCATCTGATATTTATTCCGATAGATGGCGTAAGCCATCAGCAACTTTTATTACTCGATTAAGAGATGCTTTTTGTTAATTTCACCTAAATGCCTTAAGAGTATATATAATGTAAAAAGAGAATGAAAAATGTAATAAAGAAAAAGCAAAAGGTCGGGTCTTTTAAAATGGTATAAACAACACATCCCGAGCCGTTCAAATAGGCATATATTGCATTTTTCGATCTTCCTTTTATAGTAATACTGATGCTAGACTCTTGGATTGGGTACTTTAGATGAACTATGGACATAAGCTTTGAGGACAGTAGAATTACATATAATTATATAAATATACGATATAAATTAAATATAAAAGGAAGATGGAAAAATGCAATATAACAGCGGTATGGTAGATTAAACTGGCGAAATCGCTGAGAGAGTTCACCACTGATGAGCCAGGCCCTCCCATTAATTTTTCCATTGTAGTAAAGGCAGTAGAAATTGTTTAATTTTTAAAAGAATCATACGCGTATATAATATTTTAGGAATTTTCATAACATTTATATTTATATAACATAATATATTACAAAATGGATGATACATTTTTTTTTTGCATCACCTAGTACATATGGTACAGGCCATGGTAATCATGGTGGGTAGAAGTAGGCGACTGCTTTTACTGTAAGTGTACCACATGTCTACACATCTGAAAAGCAGTTCGACACTTACAAATGTGCCAGAGCCCCGTTTGGTTAATTGCACTCGCTCGTGGGGTTGAACTTTTGCAAGAATCGGGGGCCATTAGAGCATCTCTTTTAAATCAGAAAAAAAGTGCCCAATGCGGGAATAGAATTCAGGTCGTAGCGGTCGAAAACCAACGGTTTAGACCATCCTTCCACCGACCCCCATGATAAATGATCATCATTATATCAAAACAGATTACAAAAACATTCCCAAATCAATGAGGTAGGCCACTTTGTTCTCTCCAAACCTCACCACCACATAAAAGTGCCAATAAAAAACCTCCCCGTGTTCAATATGACTCAAACACGCCATCCACTCGGACTGGAGAATACATTCCATTGGCAATTTCCGTTCTGAAAGGTAAATGGTTAGAGAACGTCTGTTTTTTTACCCCGCGGGTTATTTGTGAAGCAGGAAATAGCTTGGTTGATACTTCACCTTGAAAAATTCTCACTGAACACTTTGTTCTATGTTCTGATAAATTCTCTGTGAAACATTTTCCCAATATGTTAGAATGTGAAAATATAGTACAAATGTGTTATTGTAGTGGTTTATATATCTATCACATTGAGAAAAAAAAAAGGCATCTCCTTATCGTGTAACTGAAAGTTGCTGATGGCCTGCGCCATCTATCGGATTAAATATCAACTATACGTTGATTTCTTGATTAATCAAAAATAAGTATTTGGCCAAATCTAGAATAATTAAAAAAACAAAGAATAGTTGATATTTATTTCGATAGATGGTGCAAGCGATCAGCAACTCTCAGTTGCACGATAAGGAGATGCCTTTTTCATAATTTATTTACCTTATCCCAGTACAATTTCACATTTGTAATACCATTTTTTTTACATTTTAGGTTTGAAGAGTAATTTTTAGTTGGAAGTTGGATTGTGAAAATATATAGCTACATTCCCTTGAGTAGAGTGACAGCGAGTCACTTGAAACGTCAGGAATTAAATGAATAATTAGTTGATGTAGCTATATTCTATTTGTCATTCGGTCAAATTTTTCATTTTATCTGTACATCGATTTTCTAAAGACAAAAGTACAAATTCTGTGCTAATTTGGGTTGTGTTAAAAAGATAACCCTTTTTATATCATTATTTTATTTAAGATCCAATTTTAAAAAACGGAAAATACAAAAAAAAAAATATTATAAACTTCTTGTTTACAATTTACGAGTTAGAAGAGCAAAATCACAGAGTTGTCAAATAATTTTTGGTCATTTATATATATATTCACAAATTCGAATCATTATTTTAAATTGTTTTTTTTTTTGCTTATCCCTAGTACACGTGGTACAGGCCATGATAATCATAGTGGATTGTTAGCGACTGCTTTTACTGTGAATACACCACATGTCTAACTACACATGTGAAAAACAGTTCAACTTTGCACTTACAAATGTGCCTATTTTAATGACAATTTAGTGTAAAATGAAGGGAAGGGGGACACAAAATATAATATATTATATTAATTAAATTAACCTAAAATATTTACTCTTATCTATTATATGAAATATAGATTAATTAACTTTGTAACATGCTTTGTATTTATTTTTATCAAAATTCGAAACTATTATAGACGCGTATGATTCTTAAAAAAAAAAAAAAACAATTTATACTGTCCTTACTGCAATGAAAAAATTAATGGGAGGGCTTGGTTCATCAGTGGTGAACCCTCCCAGCGGTTTCGCCAGTTTAATTTATTTTTATGTAAAATACTTAATTCAATATAATACACTGCGGCCTGTGATTGTAAAACGACACTAGAAGTTACACCGCATGAGTTTCTTTTCAACGACAAATTAAAATTTTATTTCAAGGTGAAATATCGACTATTTCTAACCTTTTTGGATGAGGTATGAAAGGATGAATTAAAGAGTAATGACGAACGGAAAAATAAAAGTGTCCAGGGATGGGAATCGAACTCACAATGTTCCGCTTACCGGGCAGATGCCATGTCCACTAGGCTACCCTGGACGTATTTTAATTTGTCGTTGAAAGAAACTCATGCGGTGTAACTTCTAGTGTCGTTTTACAATCACAGGCCGCAGTGTATTATATTGTATTATAAGTTACTTTATGTATCATTTACGAACGGAAAAATACGTCCAGGGTAGCCTAGTGGACATGGCATCTGCCCGGTAAGCGGAACATTGTGGGTTCGATTCCCATCCCTGGACACTTTTATTTTTCCGTTCGTCATTACTCTTCATAATTCATCCTTTCATACCTCATCCAAAAAGGTTAGAAATAGTCGATATTTCACCTTGAAATAAAATTTTAATTTGTCGTTGAAAAGAAACTCATGCGGTGTAACTTCTAGTGTCGTTTTACAAAATACTTAATTATTATTTGATTTTTTCATCATTGTTAGGCAGTCGGCAACACTTTATTTTATTTTTCTCTAATTTTGTATAAGTTAATTTTGTTTATATATTATAGTTAACCTTGTTGAAATTAAATATTAAAACACAAAGTATTGTGACTATCCCTTATTTATAAATAGGAGACCTTACAATACTTAAATATGAGTAGAGAACGCAACAAGAATAACAGAATCTAGAGGAGAAATCGTAATGAGAAGTCGACACTGGTCAAATAAGGTAAACCTATTAATGCCACATTCCACTATATATATAACCTCATATTCTATATTAACTATATACTAATTAGAAAATATTATAAACAATTTTAATTATACAATATAACTCTCTCCCTGTAAAGGACATCTAATTATAGAGCCAGTGTTTCGTTTAGGGAGAGAGAGGTGTCCTCTTACCGGAGAGTTGCTAAATAGTAAAAATGGTAATTTTGACAATGAAAACTGTCCTTTGTAGAGAGGTGTCCGCTAGCGGGGTGTCCGCTAAAGGAAGGTTCTACTGTATCACATCATAAAACAAACATTAAATGAATGCTAAATAGTTTCCTTACACATTTAAAGATGTTATGATGCATTAGCGCGCCATCTGTTATCAAAATTGGAAACTATTATAGACGCGTATGATTCTTTTTAAAAATAAACAATTTCTACTGTCCTTTACTGCAATGGAAAAATTAAAATGGTAAAATGGTAGATTGAACTGGCGAAACCGCTGGGAGGGTTCACCACTGATGATCCAGGCCCTCCCATTATTTTTTCCATTGCAGTAAGGGCGGTAGAAATTGTTGATTTTTAAAAAGAATCATACGCGTCATAATAGTTTCCAATTTTGATTTAAAGATATGTGAATAATATGCAAGATATAGTAAAATAGTAGTTAAAGATTCATTTAGTTATACACTCCTGTAGAAGGGTTTATAATACCCGAAAGTTTGAGATCGTTTAAATAAAGCAAGAAATCTATCATCGGAGGCAGTGTGTTGTTATATATATATATAAAAATAGTGTTAAAATTCAGAATCCAATAAGATACGCTCAATTTTGTATTGTTTCAGTGAAATTAACACAATATAATTTCCAAGGAGAAACCACCAAATACATAATTACTCTTGGCCTTTTCTTGAAGTGGTCTCTTACTGGAGGTTTGATTAAGTAGTTCATTGCATTTTTCAAATTCATAAAAATGGTCGCTTAAGAAGATCGTTGTTTATTTGATAGGTCGTTTATTGGAGGTATTACTATATATCGTATTTTATAATACATTAGCGCGCCATCTGTTATGAGAATTCGAAACTATTATAGACGTGTATGATTCTTTTTTTAAATTAGAAAATTGTTTAATTTCTAAAAGAATCTTTCACGTCTATAATAGGTTCGAATTCTCGTATTTATATGAAAACATATATATTAGATAATAAAAAGGCATATATTTGATCGAATAAGAGATTTATTTGCCAATATTTCGGTTAGCTGAACGCCAACCTTTATCAAGGCATTACATATAGGCAGATACAAAAATGTAATGCCTCGATAAAGGTTGGCATTCAGCCAACCGAAATATTGTCAAATAAATCTTTTATTCAATCCAATATATGACTTTTTATTATCTAATGATTTAAATATGGATTGCTCTATTTTCAAAACATATATTTATATAAAAGAATCATTAGATAGTAAAAAGGCATATATTGGATTGAATAAAATATTTATTTGCCAATATTTCGGCTGGTTGAACGCCACCCTTTATCGAGGCAATACATTTTTGTATACAAAAATGTATACAAAAGTGTATACAAAAATATAATGCCTCGATAAAGGTTGGCATTCAGCCAACCGAAATATTGGCAAATAAATCTTTTATTCAATCCAATATATGACTTTTTATTATCTAATGATTTAAATATGGATTGTGCTCTATATTCAAAACAATATATTTATATAATAGAATGTAACAGAACACGGTGCAACAATAATAAAACCATTGTAAAAAAGCGCTATGGCCCATGTTATAATCTATCATAAAAATGGATTATGGAGGCAATAAAAGGTCTTGGGTGGCAAGCAAGATGGCGCTTTCTTGTCGCCATTTTTTCTGCCATCCTCCCCATGCAACAAGTCAGATGTGTACACAGGATCCTAATTACCGGGTGATGCTTGAAAAAAAACACGAAAGTAACATATTGATGGGTTATTTATTGGGAGCGTTGTTTTTTACCTGTTTATTGTATATTTATTTATAATATTACATTATTGATGCATTGATGTTATGTTTAAAGTAAAATTTGTTATATACTTTGGTATATGGTGTTGAATAAATGTAGTAATATAACAGTATTGATTGGTGTTGTCGTTGTTAAACATTTTTTCTATCTTCTGTTTTTCTTTCATATATTTACTTGTAAAAAAGTTTTTATTTTTGAATAATTAAACTAAATATATATATATTGAACTTTGAAATATGTTATAATACCTTGATAAAGGTTGGCGTTGGGCCAACTGAAATATTGGCAAAATAAATGATATTTTGATCCAATATATGCCTTTTTAATTAAATATTTATTTATGGATTGATCTATTTTCAAAATATGTATATATTTATATATTTTTAAACGGTAAATATATGAATTATTATATAACTTACCATTGTCTATTGAAAATAAACGAAGAAAATAGTGATTTTTAATAATCATTTTGGAAGAATTCTTTTAAACATGGTTTTTGTATATTCGTTTAAGATGAATTTAGAGCTTTATGTATCCTACGTTGGTAGGAAATTGATAAAATATTGAAATAATATAGAATTAACTGGTTATAATTGTTATATGTATTGGCTAATGTGAATTCTTTGCATATTACTTGTGGAAAACACTTGATTTTTAATATTTTAAAACTATTAAAACGCTAAATATCTGTGAAATATACGAATATAGTCAATACATATATAAAAAGGAAAATATAAGGATTTTTATATAATCAATAAATGCATTCTCTGATGCCTAATTGTTAAAATATATTGTAGCGAATTATTATTATTACATATATAATAATAATAATAATAATTTATATATATATATAACAATTATTATTTTACACTTGTATTAACAGAGTATCATTTTTATGTTTATATTTTGCTACTCTGTAAAATTCCCTCTTTGCTTATCTTTTGTTTATCATTCATAGTTTGTTCTTGCCTGAAATAAATTGCTGTCTCATCCTGAAGTAGTTTTTCCTAATTTTCCACGTGGCATTTTGGTGGAGATGCTGGGTAAGTTAGGGAAGACAAACTGAAGATCGCCGAGAAGAATTTGAAGCCACGGGTGTTGTGATCTACATTTTTAAAGACTGACTTCAGGATTCCACCGCCGTGTCAAAGACAAGACTTCCCTCCACTATGACTATGTCCCTATAGACGACGATACGACGACAAAGCCGCTCTTCACGCCGCAAGAAAAAGGACGCAAAGGTACTAAGGACAATGTCAATTTAACATAGAGAAACTTTCTTCAAATATCATTTCGACTTTAGAGTCAAGATGTTTGCATTGCTTACTAATAGATAAGTGGGGGTCGGTGGAAGGATGGCTTAAACTGTTGGGTTTCGACCGCTACGATCCGGGTTGGATTCCCGCATTGGGCACTTTTTTCTGTTTTAAAATGCTTCAATGGCCCCCGATTCTTGTAAAAGTACAACCCCACTAGCGAGTATAAGTAACCAACCGGGACTCTGACACATTTGTAAGTGCAAAATCGAACTGCTTTACACATGTATAGATATGTGGTACACTTACAGTAAAAGCAGTCGCCAACTACTACCCAACATGATTATCATGGCCTGCACCACGTGTACTAGGGATAAGCAAAAAAAAAAAAACATGCTATATAACTTTAAATTTTATGACATATATGAAATAAAAAGAATAATAAAATATCTATAAACTCTATAGAGACTGTATAGAAATATATTTCATATATAAATTGGAATAGAAATATTTTAAAATACCACATAACGGATACTAGACATGTGTCTCCTTGAATGAAGAACTGTATACTGTGCTCCTATTGGTCAGGAGCTTTGGTTTTATCTATAGGGGATGTAAAAATTGCCGCGGAGATAAGATCTGATTGGTTAGCCTGCACTATGTGTATCAACGTGATTGGTGGAGCATTTGTTCTATTCTCCTTACCTTCTTTTATACTTGTTTGCTATTTTTTTTCTTCTGCCCCTAAATTTGTACGTTTTCCATAATTACATATTGGCATTAATTATTTTTATTTGTTTAATTCTATTTTTTAATATATATACTATATATGAGAGAAAGATATATATATTATTGATAAATAAACTCATATATATATATATATATATATATATATATATATATATATATATATATATATTAAAAAACGAAAGAAAAAAATAAAAGATAAAAAGATCAGGTGTTGAAATCAATATTAAAAATGGCATATCCTGACCAGGAGCACATGTGCTTTTCAGAAGGCAGAGCGCCATCTGGTGGAACAGAAATAAACTATTCATTGATTTAGCCTGTTCCCTGATATTTGGCCAACCCAATTTCTTGATAAATCAAGAAAAGCCATCCACGAACGCGTTTCGCGCTTTTGGCGCTCGTCAGCGTGGAGTAGGCTGAACCATTGCGACCAAAAAATAATTTTGATCCCAATGGCTTCCTGAAAAACCAAGAAATGGGTATTTAAGGCCAAACTTGCGTAAATACGCTTAGCACATTAAAAAACGAAAGAAAAAAATAAAAGATAAAAAGATCAGGTGTTGAAATCAATATTAAAAATGGCATATCCTGACCAGGAGCACATGTGCTTTTCAGAAGGCAGAGCGCCATCTGGTGGAACAGAAATCAACTATTCATTGATTTAGCCTGTTCCCTGATATTTGGCCAACCCAATTTCTTGATAAATCAAGAAAAGCCATCCACGAACGCGTTTCGCGCTTTTGGCGCTCGTCAGCGTGGAGTAGGCTGAACCATTGCGACCAAAAAATAATTTTGATCCCAATGGCTTCCTGAAAAACCAAGAAATGGGTATTTAAGGCCAAACTTGCGTAAATACGCTTAGCACATTAAAAAACGAAAGAAAAAAATAAAAGATAAAAAGATCAGGTGTTGAAATCAATATTAAAAATGGCATATCCTGACCAGGAGCACATGTGCTTTTCAGAAGGCAGAGCGCCATCTGGTGGAACAGAAATCAACTATTCATTGATTTAGCCTGTTCCCTGATATTTGGCCAACCCAATTTCTTGATAAATCAAGAAAAGCCATCAATCAAAATTATTTTTTGGTCGCAATGGTTCAGCCTACTCCACGCTGACGAGCGCCAAAAGCGCGAAACGCGTTCGTGGATGGCTTTTCTTGATTTATCAAGAAATTGGGTTGGCCAAATATCAGGGAACAGGCTAAATCAATGAATAGTTGATTTCTGTTCCACCAGATGGCGCTCTGCCTTCTGAAAAGCACATGTGCTCCTGGTCAGGATATGCCATTTTTAATATTGATTTCAACACCTGATCTTTTTATCTTTTATTTTTTTCTTTCGTTTTTTAATGTGCTAAGCGTATTTACGCAAGTTTGGCCTTAAATACCCATTTCTTGGTTTTTCAGGAAGCCATTGGGATCAAAATTATTTTTTGGTCGCAATGGTTCAGCCTACTCCACGCTGACGAGCGCCAAAAGCGCGAAACGCGTTCGTGGATGGCTTTTCTTGATTTATCAAGAAATTGGGTTGGCCAAATATCAGGGAACAGGCTAAATCAATGAATAGTTGATTTCTGTTCCACCAGATGGCGCTCTGCCTTCTGAAAAGCACATGTGCTCCTGGTCAGGATATGCCATTTTTAATATATATATTAGATAGTAAAAAGGCATATATTGGATTGAATAAAATATTTTTTTGCCAATATTTCGGTTGGCTGAACGCCAACCTTTATAAAGGCATTACAATTTTGTATAAACAAACACAGCGCCGCATAGTGTTATAATATCACAGTTGAAATAATTTTAAAAATACAAAGTAGGTGGGGGGGGAATTGTGCATGAAAAAATATTATAAAAATTACAAACAGAATAAGTTGAATATCTTAAAATATTAAAGGAGAAAAATAATGAGGTCTATCCTATATTTTAAAATATTTGTATTAAGAATATAAAATATAATTCATCAATAATTCATTAAGAGATAAATGTAAAAATATATGTATATATTAAGACATCAATTTTTATTATCTAATGATATAAGTATGGATTGCTCTATTTTCAGAACAATTCTATATACAGTTAGGAGCGTCATTCCTCATCTCCTAATCAACAATCAGTCATCAGTTTTCATCTCTGTCACCGTTTGCTTTTTTTTTTTTGGAATGGCGCCCTCCTATTGGTTGGCTACGGTCACGCCACCTTTGCCCCCCCCATCATGCCCCCCCCCCCCACTCGCCTTTTCGTTTATGTAATTAACCAAATGGAATCCTCTCTTTCTTTTTCCCTGTAAGAGACGCCTACGGAAGCCAACAGTACATAGACAGATAAATCACATAGGCTATAGTTATTAACTAACATATGCATTTATTTAAGGCGCCAATTTATATTTTGTAACAAATAGTATTTGAATCAAAACATTCAATCGGGTAAAACACGGGCGTTGCCCGGGTCATTCGGCTAGTATATATATAAGCACATGTGCTTTTGGTCAGGATATGCTTCTTTATTTTAAATATAATACTACAATTTATTTCAATTGAATATATATATATATATATATATATTATATAATCTTAAAACTCAAATATTTCTATATTTAAAAAAATATATTTTTTATTTTATTCATTGATAATTTTACTTTTGTTATCATCGTTTTTAGAATGGCTTTCAGTTTTGTTGTAAATATGCGTAGTTAACATATCTATCTTTTTGAATCACTAATATAGGATTAACTTTATAAATTCTATATAACGTAAAAATAACTAGTGTGTAATATTTACTCAAGTAATTGAAAATAAAAGCTACTTGATGGTAAATAATTATTTTTTTTTATCACGACTGCACCTTCAATCCTTTATCTTATCGATCCTTTGTCTTATCAACCCTTTATCTAACAACAACAAATTATTCATAACATATATATATATATATGGATATAGATGATCTATGATCTAAAGAGACAAAGGTCGCCTCTCCCGTCAAAATAGACGTCAAAAACGTCAATAGATGGCGTCTAGTTTTTGACGTCTATTTTGACGAGAGAGGCGACCTTTGTCATATAGATATAATAAATACCTATATATATATATATTTATATTTATATTATAAAATATATTTAAAAAATATTTTATTCATTATTAGTTATAAAAAAAATTGGCCGTTATTTTTAGGATGCCTTTGTCTTATAAAAAATCATTATGTGTTATTTTAGTTAGTTCTAAAAAAAAAATGTGTGTAAAAAAATGTCCTTATTTTTTATCATCTACATATATATGACATATAGGATTAACTTGACAAATTTTATGTCAACTCTCTGATTTATTTAATTGTGTATTTTATTTATATATATACTTGATAATAAATAACAAAAAATATTGAAAATATTTTAATAAAAAGACTGCACTTAGTATAAAAAACCTTCCTAAAAATCAATTCTTTTTAGAAATATCATAATATATATATGAAATAATAATAGAAAAATAAAAAGGTCAGGTGTTGATATTAAAAATAAAAAAGGCATATCATGACCAGTAGCAGATGCGCTTTTAAGATGGCAGAGCGCCATCTGGTGGAACAGAAACCAACTAAACATTGATTTAATTGCTCCGTGATATTTGGCCAACCAAATTTATTGATAAATCAAGAAAAGCCATCCACGAACGCGTTTCGCGCTTTTACCGCTGTAGGCCCTCGTCAGCGTGGAGTAGGCTATACCACTGCGACCAAAAATATTTTTGGTCCCAGAGGCTTAAGGTGAGCGGTCATAATATGTCTTTTTTACTTTTACATATTACCTAACTTTACACACAAAAGTATTGTGATGCATTAGTGCGCCATCTGTTATAAAAATTCGAAACTATCATAGACGCGTATGATTCTTTTAAAAAATATATTTATATTATTATATATTTATAATTATATGTAATTCTGCTGTCCTCAAAGCTTATGTCCATAGTTAATCTAAAATACCCATTCCAAGAGTCTAGCAACAGTATCACTATAAAAGAAAGTTCCAAAAATGCAATATAACAGCGGTATGGTAGATTAAACTGGCGAAACCGCTGGGAGGGTTCACCACTGTTGAGCCAGGCCCTCTCATTAATTTTTCCATTGCAGTAAGGGCAGTAGAAATTGTTTATTTTTAAAAAGAATCATACGCGTCTATAATAGTTTCGAATTTTGACAAAAGTATTGTGCATTTGAATTTTGAATATAAAAGAGAGAGAGGGTATTAATCATATCATAATCATAAAAATATATGAAAAACTTTACTCTTTTTTGGCTGTGTCTTACCCTGACTTCTGGAACGTGAGATATTCTCCTTGAATATATATTGTAACAAAGTATTTATTATTTTATTAACAGAGTATCATTTTTTATGTTTATATTTTGTTACTCTTTGAACTTCCCTCATTGCTTATCTTTTGTTTATCATTCATAGTTTGTACTTGACTTAAATAAATTGCTGTGTCATCCTGAAGTTTGTCTTTCCTAATTTTCCACGTGGCAATATTAAAAAACATATTTTATATTTATTTATATCTATTTATTCGGTTCTGTGACAAGCACTATATATGTTTTCTTTTTTGCTTATCCCTAGTACAAGTGGAACAGGCCATGATATTCATGGTGGGTAGAAGAAGGCGACGGCTTTTATTGTAAGTGCACCACATGTGAAAAGCAGTTCGACATTACACTCACAAATGTTCCAGAGCCCCGTTTGGTTACTTGCACTCGCTTTTAGGGGTTGGACTTTCTACAAGAATCGGGGGCCATCGGAGCATTTTTTTAAATCAGAAAAAAGTGGCCAATGCGGGAATCGAACCCGGGTTGTAGCGGACCAAAACCAACGGTTTAGACCATCCTTCCACCGACCCCCTACACTATATAGGTGAAATATGCAAATATAAATTAGAATATAAGCTATACTCAAGATGAAAAGTATTATCTATAAAATTTATATTTGTCTAATAATATATATTAGTTATTTATAGAGGGTGTTCCATTTTTAAAATAACGACTTTATATATATACTAGCGGATGTACCCGGCTTCGCCCGGGTTTTACCCGAGTAAAGGTTTGTCTAACGAACATTTGTTAAAACATTGCTCTATAAACTTAAAAAACAAGAAATAGATATATTTTGATAATTTGAAACTCGTAAATTTGAATCTCTCGATAAAGTTAACATTTTTCCCGGTCCCTTGAAAATACTCGATAAGTTGAATAAAATCAATATTAATTGGTTCCCTCGGTAATTGGAAGTTAAAGGAATAGTATCTTGCCTTGGAATTGTATCATTATTCTTGTCTCAAATAAATTGCCGTGTCATCCTGAATTTTGTCTTTCCTAATTTTCTACATTACAAAATCATCATTCTATCTATTCTCCCAATATATATGTTGTAGATAAATGATAAAACTAACTTTGACTTTTGCGCAATTAATAGGTAGAAAATCTTACTTTTGATAAATAATCTTTAAGATAATAAACTTAGTGATAAGAAAGTTAATAGATAAAAAAACTTGTTATCATCGTCGCAATGGGGGCGCTGCTTTCGAGTTAAATCTACAAATCTGCAAATAACTCTAAGGATATTCAAGATATTCAAGAAATTATTTTCAAAAACCTTCCCGGGGATATAGCTAATAATATCCCAAAATTTCACGGCGATTGGATGTATGGTTTTTGAATCTATAGAGTACAGACAGACATTCAATTTTATATATACTAGCGGATGTACCCGGCTTCGCCCAGGTTTTTCTCGAGGGAATGTTTGTAGTTTAGTAATCAGAAAATCTACTACACCTAAAAACTATCAGAGAAAAGAGAAACCACGGAAGGTGAACAGAAAAATGCTTACAATGGATGTTATGTTTACGATATCAAGTTAAATAAAAACAAAGATAAAATTTGCATATGTTGGTCACTATAAATTTGTATATTTGTTAGGCGAAATTAGAAACATGATAAAACAATTGGGTATTTAAAAACAAATGTAGAAATAAAAGTTGAAGTATAATAAACAATGTTAAAGATTAGTTTTAATTATTAATCGAGATTGTGTGTGAATATGTGAGAAAGATGTAATATCGTTGTTGTTTTCTTGGCCGACTGTTTTACATATGGTGTTATCTTAAAATTGCTTGTTTTGAATATTTTTAGATTGAGATTATTAGCTAGTATGTAAAAAAATTAACTCTGTTGAAATTTAATTTTGTATTTATATATAAATAAAATTAACTCTGTTGATTTTTTTTGTATTTAATCGATAACAGCGAAGTTACGCATGTTAATGTTAGGAAATATATTTTGATGATGTTAAGCAAAACCTGCTCCATCTCGTTTTACATAAATGTTGAAAATTTGGTTGAAATTGATGCCTTGTAACGAAAGTTTTTAGTGATGTCCACTTATGAAATTTCCATTTTATTAATATAGATATATAGTGCTTTATTAAATAGTTTACAAATGTTTGTTCAACTTATTGTTCTTCACACCAAACTTTCATAATTCTCAATTCATTTCTAATCATGGAAATATTAGAAGCATAAAAAAAATTAAATCGTTAAAGACTCGAGTTGTTTTTGTGGACATGAGGAACAAACCTCAATACATCTTTTACTGGATTGTCCTGTTTTTCAAAGCTACAGAATCGAAAATAATTTAATAGTAACAGATCCAAGAATTTTTATTTCCAGTAAAGAAATGTATATTAAATTCAATACCTTTTGTAGATATATTTTAAATTATATAGCAACAAATATCTTTTAAGAAACTGATAATTTATATTATGTTTATTGTACATATTGCCAGACACTTCATTCTTTTGTACACAGTTCTTTTTTCTCGTTTTTTCTCTCTTTCTCATTGTTAACATCATATGACTATTCTATCCACGGCCTAAAATTATTGTAAATATATATGTATAGACAAATATAAAGGCATACATGTATGACAGCGAAAGTGTCCCTAGGGGGACATAACACTTTAAATTGAAATAAAATAAAATGTGTAAATCTTGACGTTTAGCAACAGCCCTGCATCGATGTTTCAAGGAAATAAGGCTTCGTCTTAGAATATTTTGATCAAGACAACAGTCCTTAACAACTTTCCAGAGAGACCATCTAGCGTCTTCTGTTTTCTAGATCTAAGAGAAGATTTCAGCAAGGCAAAAAGACAAAAATCCATAGGGGCCAAATCTAGGGATTTAACAGAGATGTACTTCAAATGGATGTTCAAAATACCGGTTTTATCCCTCTTTTTGTCCATCTATTGAACTAAAAATATATATTTTTAAAGCTTAAACAAAAATCGTATTTATTTTATTAACTTAAAATCGTATTTTAAAATTGAAAAAAAAAAAAAAACACAAGTACTGATAAGGGCCATAGCTCAAAACCATGGTATACATGTTGATTTTGGTCAGAATTTTCCAAAACTGGTGTTGTGGCTCATTCCTTATAGCCATCTTCAAGTTCTTTTATTGGAATGATAAACATAATATATTGTTATAATGCATATTTAAAGGGAGAGGTACCTTTTTGGTACATGAATATCATCCTCCCGTAACTTTATGTTATATATATTTCTGAAAAAAATAAGAAAAAAATATAAAAATGGTCAGGTGTTGATATTAAAAATAAAATTGGCACTTTTTGACCGCTCATATGAACATTTTAGATGTCTGCACCACGCTGACGAGGGCCAACAGCCCGAAACGCGTACGTGGTTGGCTTTTCTTGATTTATCAAGAAAATGGGTGACCAAATATCTTTGGAACAAACTAAATCAACGTTTAGTTGATATTTGTTCCACTAGATGGCGCTCAGCCATCTAAAATGCTCATGCCAGCGGTCAGGAAATGCCTATTTTATTTTTAATATATATATATATGAAAAAACAATAGAAAAAAATAAAAGATAAGTGGGTCAGGTGTTGATATTAAAAATAAAGAAGGCATCTCCTGACCACAAGCACATGTGCTTGTGGTCAGGAGATGCCTTCTTTATTTTTAATATATATATATATACATATATATATATATATTTAAAATATATATATATATGTTATATTGAAATATTTTATTTAAAAATGTTATATGTTAAAATGTTATTTTATTTAAAGTTATAATTTCATAGAAATAAATACTCTGTTTTAATCGACCGCCAGAGGTCACGCTTACCATATAAAATCTCATTGTTGTTCTTCCCCGTTGGCCGACCCAAAACTTTGTACATTATGTAAATACGCTTTTCATTTTTTTATTCTTACGCCTTAAGCCAGGCAGTACTTTAATCAAATTATGTTCTTGTATATCACTTTATCTCAAATAAATCAATATCTGATCAAAACCATTTTTATTATTATTCTTTCAAGATTTTAACCACGACTGCACCACCATAGCATAATCCCCAAGATGATCATAAATTCAAGCAGAAAATATCTTTTTTTTTTAAATATAATATTAGCCGACAGGATATCTGAAACTTGTGTGAACAATATCCCAAAAGCAAAATTTTTCAAATTCAGGTATGCAAATCTTCTAATCAAAAATAGCTTTCCCGATCAAAAATAGTTAATTTCAATCAAAAATAGCCCATTTCAACCAAAAATAACCTATTTTAAAAAGACATAGCCCGATTCAAACAAACATAGGCATATTAAACGATCATAGACATCCCCAATTAAACATAGCCTTCTACAATCAAACATACACATCTCCAAGAAAACATAGCCTCCACAAACAAACATAATCATCCACAATCAAACATAGCCATTTCCAATCAAGCATAGCCATCTCCAAGCAAACATAGCCATCTCTCCAAGAAAACATAGCCATTTCCAATCAAACATAGCCATCTCCAAACAAACATAGCCATTTCCAATCAAACATAGCCATTTCCAATCAAACATAGCCATCTCCAAGCAAACATAGCCATCTCCAAGAAAAAATAGCCATCTACAATCAAACATAGCCACTACAATCAAACATACCCATTTCCTACCATATCCAGCAATTTCAAGCAGCCTTCTTCCTTTCATCTCCAGCCATCGCATCTTCCGCCCAACACCAGCCATCTCCCGAGATCTTCAAATCCAGCCCATCTTCCAAGGTACTTTATAACTACCTTTTACATAATTCACCTAATGTCCACTTTTCTAATTCTCACCCATGCTTCTCAATAGTTTTCATTCGCATATTTAGAGATATATTCCTTTTGTCAAATCATTTTTAGATATCAATTTTTCCATAGCTCTTTTTGCCATTTAATACCACACACCCTTTAATCCTTAGTTTTCCTTTGTATAGTTAACTCCTAAATGCCATAATATACCTCATGCCATTTTTTATCTTCAAATTTAAACTTGTGCAAATAATATAGCCCATTTTCACCAAAATTACTTTTATATCATGTCATAACTTTACATTGTAAACTTAAATATATGTAAATTAGCAAATATATCTTCCATTGCATATTTTACTTCCAAAACATTTCAAATAATTTAAACTATTTACAAATATAATTTTTTATAATTCTATATGTAAAACAGTCTGCCAAGAACACAACAACAAAATACTATATTTTTCTCACATATTTAATCTTTAATAAAAATTAATCTTTGTTAATCATATTTTCCATTATATATTTTCGTTAATGACCACAAAACCTTATTGCTTCAAATTTCCATATATTTTAAATTCCCAGACTTTTGATATATGATATTTTCTTATTCTCATTTCATATGTTCTTTTAATTTTTACAATAAGGTTATACCATTTACACATACCATATCAATTTTTAACACAACACTATATGTAAAAAGTCGGCCAGGAGAACAACAATAATAAATTGCATTTTCTTACACTATCAATATCTTTTAAATAATTAGCTAATATTTTTCATTGTTTAACATATTTCAACCTTTCCTTTTTTATTTTATTTTGATAACACAATTATTTCCATCATTTCTTATATCACCTAACTAATATGTAAATTTAGCGCTACCAACATATGTAAATTTTAACTTTTGTTTTTGTTACACCTTGATTCTTTTTTCTTCAAAATGATCATTCTTTATTCCTACCATTATTTTTTTAATCTTTACATTTTCATACCTTGTTTTCACATTTTGCTTTTTGTACATATTACCCATTGCCTACTGTTTATTGCTTTTAACAAATGTTTTTTTTCTTCTTATAATTATCCAATGTTTCTACCTAACCTTTACAAATGTAATTATTTTCATATTGTTTTCCATGTTCTTCATCATTTTTCATTCATATACTTTTGTAAATATCATGCATTTTTCTTATTTTTAATAATGTCATTTCTCATGTTTTTCCCAATCTATTGGCTCACAACAAGCCAATATGATCAAGGGATATCATCCTTTTATTTCTCACTTTAAATTTTTATTCATTTTATTTTTCTTCCTCATTTAATATTATATGTGTATTTTTTTGTATATTCCCATATCTATTGGTTCACAATAAGCCAATACGATTATGGAACACTTTTATTTTCTCTCTTTGCATTTTCACTCTATGCCACATTTTCACTCTATGCCACATTTTCACTCTATGCCACATTTTCACTCTATGCCACATTTTCACTCTATGCCACATTTTCACTCTATACCACATTTTCACTCTATGCCACATTTTCACTCTATGCCACATTTTCACTCTATGCCACATTTTCACTCTATGCCACATTTTCGCTCTATACCACATTTTCACTCTTTACCATATTTTTATTATTATTCATATTATGTATCATTTTGTATTTCCTGTCTATTGGTTACCATATTTAAAACCAATATGATAAGTGAATATCACCTCTCACATTATTTTCTTTCCATAAATCATTTTATCTTTTTTTAACAATATTTTTTTTATCACTTTTCTCTGAATGAACCCATGTTATTTTCTTCACAGGGGGGAAATGTTATATTGAAATATTTTATTTAAAAATGTTATATGTTAAAATGTTATTTTATTTAAAGTTATAATTTCATAGAAATAAATACTCTGTTTTAATCGACCGCCAGAGGTCACGCTTACCATATAAAATCTCATTGTTGTTCTTCCCCGTTGGCCGACCCAAAACTTTGTACATTATGTAAATACGCTTTTCATTTTTTTATTCTTACGCCTTAAGCCAGGCAGTACTTTAATCAAATTATGTTCTTGTATATCACTTTATCTCAAATAAATCAATATCTGATCAAAACCATTTTTATTATTATTCTTTCAAGATTTTAACCACGACTGCACCACCATAGCATAATCCCCAAGATGATCATAAATTCAAGCAGAAAATATCTTTTTTTTAAAATATAATATATATATATATATTTATATTTCAACGCAATTATTTTAAAATATATATATTAGCAAAACGTTGGGAGGGCTCACCAATGATGAGCCAAGCCCTCTCAAAATCTTTTCATCGCAGAAAGGACAGTAGAAGTTTGAATTATTTGTGAAAGAAATATTCGCGTCTTAATGTTTTCATTTCTAATATATTAGGTAAAATTTGATCTCTATATTTAGATATGTTCAAATTAATATAATTTTATTGATTAAAAAACTTTTCACGAAAAAAGTTACCAAATCGCTCTATATTAATAATAAAAAAATAAAAACACACAAACTAAACAGAGTAAAAGTCTAGCGATAAATTTACTCTCTGAACAAAAATTATATTTAATTTAAAATTGACTTTGAGCCGAAGGTGATAAATAAAAAGAACGAATAAGGAGGATCTATAATATATATGAGGATAATTATTAATATCTTTAATAACATTGTTGGTGTAATTGGTTTGTAATTAGTGAGGGGGAGAGATAAAAACATGATAATCATTACGGGAGATGAAGCATGCAATATCCTTCAGGGTGGAAAATAAGAAAGAAACATCAAATTGTTCAAATATTGGGATAAAAACCTGATATAGTGTTTTGATACTTAAAGAAATAATTTATCTGAAGCCATTGAAGATAGAAAATGACAACAAAATATACCCCACTTGCCCAAAATGTAGCTTGGCACCTGCAGCTCCAGAACACATTTTGACTTGTATTAGATGTACTAAACAGGACCTTTGGGAGAGGCCACTGCTTATCATAAAACAGCTTGATGAGCATGGACTCATGGAATTTGTGTAATATTTACACAAGGGGTAAAGAAACAACAATAGGACCTTTGGGAGAGGCTGCTCCTTATTATAAAACAGCTCAAGGAGCATGGACTGATGAAATTTGTGTAATTTTTACACAAGGGGATAAGAAACAACAAAAAGACCTTTGGGAGAGGCTGCTTCTTATCATCAAACAACTCGAGGAACATGGACTCATGGAATTCGTGTAATCTTTGCACAAGGGGATAAGAAACAACAACAGGGCATAAAACAGCTCGAGAAGCATGGGCTCATGGAATTCATGTAATCTAACACAAGGGAATAAGAAACAACAACAGGACCTTTGGGAGAGGCTGCTGTTTATCATCAAACAGCTCGAGGAGCATGGACTCATGGATTTTTTGTAATCTTTACACAAGGGGATAAGAAACAACAATAGAACCTTTGGGAGAGGCTGCTGTTTATCATCAAACAGATCGAGGAGCATGGACTCATGGAATTTGTGTAATCTTTACACAAGGGGATAAGAAACAACAATAGGACCTTTGGGAGAAGCTGCTATTTATCATCAAACAGCTCGAGGAGCATGGACTCATGGAATTTGTGTAATCTTTACACAAGGGGATAAGAAACAACAACACATTTTATCTGAAGTTAAGTGAATCATAACAAACAACAACACTGATCTTTGCTAGAAGAGCATGGACTCATGGAATATGTGTAATCTTTACATAGGGTATAAGAAACAACACTGATCTATGCTAGAAGAGCATGAACTCATGGAATTCGTGTAATCTTTACATAGGGGATAAGAAACAACACTGATCTATGCTAGAAGAGCATGAACTCATGGAATTCATGTAATCTTTACACAAGGGGAAAAGAAACAAGAACACTGATCTATGCTAGAAGTGCATGGACTCATGGAATTCGTGTAATATTTACATAGGGGATAAGAAACAACACTGATCGATGCTAGAAAAGCATGAACTCATGGAATTCATGTAATCTTTACACAAGGAGAAAAGAAACAAAAACACTGATCTAAGCTAGAAGAGCATGGACTCATGGAATTCGTGCAATTTTTACATAAGGGGATAAGAAACAACAACACTGATCTATGCTAGAAGAGCATGGAATCATGGAATTCGTGTAATCTTTACATAGGGGATAAGAAACAACAACACTGATCTATGCTAGAAGAGCATGGACTCATGGAATTCGTGTAATCTTTACATAGGGGATAGGAAACAACAACACTGATCTATGCTAGAAGAGCATGGACTCATGGAATTCGTGTAATCCTTACATAGGGGATAAGAAACAACAAAACTGATCTATGCTAGAAGAGCATGGACTCATGGAATTCATGTAATATTTACATGAGGGATAAGCAACAAAAACAACACTGATCTATGCTAGAAGAGCACAACACTGATCTATGCTAGAAGAGCATGGAATCATGGAATTCGTGCAATTTTTACATAGGGGATAAGAAACAACAACACTGATCTATGCTAGAAGAGCATGAACTCATGGTATTCGTGTAATATTTACATAGGGGATAAAAAACAACAACAACACTGATCTATGCTAGAAGAGCATGGATTCATGGAATTCGTTTAATTTTTACATAGAGGATAAGAAACAACAACACTGATCTATGCTAAAAGAGCATGGAATCATGGAATTCGTGTAATCTTCACATAGGGGATAAGAAACAACATCAACATTGATCTATGCTAGAAGAGTAGGTAATCATGGAATTCTTGTGATCTTTACACAAGGGGATAAGAAACAACAACAACATTGATCTATGCTAGAAGAGCATGGACTCATGGAATTCGTGTAATATTTACATAGGGGATAAAAAACAACATCAATACTGATCTATGCTAGAAGAGCATGGACTCATGGAATTCGTGTAATCTTTATATAGGGGATAAGAAACAACAAAACTGATCTATGCTAGAAGAGCATGGAATCATGGAATTCGTATAATCTTTACATGATGGGGGATAAGAAACAAAAACAACACTGATCTATGCTAGAAGAGCATGGAATCATGGAATACGTGCAAATTTTACATAGGGGATAAGAAACAACAACACTGATCTATGCTAGAAGAGCTTGAACTCATGGTATTCGTGTAATATTTACATAGGGGATAAAAAACAACAACAACACTGATCTATGCTAGAAAAGCATGGATTCATGGAATTCGTGTAATTTTTACATAGGGGATAAGAAACAACAACACTGATCTATGCTATAAGAGCATGGACTCATGGAATTCGTGTAATCTTTACATGGGGGATAAGAAACAACAAAACTGATCTATGCTAGAAGAGCATGGAATCATGGAATTCGTTTAATCTTTACATGGGGGATAAGAAACAAAAACAACACTGATTTATGCTAGAAGAGCATGGAATCATGGAATTCGTGTAATTTTTACATAGGGGATAAGAAACAACAACACTGATCTATGCTAGAAGAGCATGAACTCATGGTATTCGTGTAATATTTACATAGGGGATAAAAACAACAACAACACTGATCTATGCTAGAAGAGCATGGATTCATGGAATTCGTGTAATTTTTACATAGGGGATAAGAAACAACAACACTGATCTATGCTAGAAGAGCATGGACTCATGGAATTCGTGTAATCTTTACGTAGGGGATAAGAAACAACAACACTGATCTATGCTAGAAGAGCATGGACTCATTGAATTCGTGTAATATTTACAGAGGGGATAAGAAACAACAACACTGATCTATGCTAGAAGAGCATGGAATCATGGAATTCGTGTAATCTTTACATAGGGGATAAGAAACAACACTGATCTATGCTAGAAGTGCATGGACTCATGGAATTCGTGTAATTTTTACATAGGGAATAAGAAACGACAACACTGATCTATGCTAGAAGAGCATGGAATCGTGGAATTCGTGTAATCTTTTACATAGGAGATAAAAAACAACTACAACACTGATCTATGCTAGAAGAGCATGGAATCACGGAATTCGTGTAATATTTACATAGGGGATAAGAAACAACAACGCTGATCTATGCTAGAAGAGCATGGAATCATGGAATTCTATGCTAGAAGAGCATGGACTCATGGAATTCGTGTAATCTTTACAGAGGGGATAAGAAACAACAACACTGATCTATGCTAGAAGAGCATGGAATCATGGAATTCTATGCTAGAAGAGCATGGACTCATGGAATTCGTGTAATCCTTACAGAGGGGATAAGAAACAACAACGCTGATCTATGCTAGAAGAGTTTGTAATCATGGAATTCTTGGGATCTTTACACAAGGGGATAAGAAACAACAACAACATTGATCTATGCTAGAAGAGCATGGACTCATGGAATTCGTGTAATATTTACATAGGGGATAAAAAACAACAACAATACTGATCTATGCTAGAAGAGCATGGACTCATGGAATTCGTGTAATCTTTACATAGGGGATAAGAAACAACAAAACTGATCTATGCTAGAAGAGCATGGAATCATGGAATTCGTGTAATCTTTACATGATGGGGGATAAGAAACAAAAACAACACTGATCTATGCTAGAAGAGCATGGAATCATGGAATACGTGCAAATTTTACATAGGGGATAAGAAACAACAACACTGATCTATGCTAGAAGAGCATGAACTCATGGTATTCGTGTAATATTTACATAGGGGATAAAAAACAACAACAACACTGATCTATGCTAGAAAAGCATGGATTCATGGAATTCGTGTAATTTTTACATAGGGGATAAGAAACAACAACACTGATCTATGCTAGAAGAGCATGGACTCATGGAATTCGTGTAATCTTTACATGGGGGATAAGAAACAACAAAACTGATCTATGCTAGAAGAGCATGGAATCATGGAATTCGTTTAATCTTTACATGGGGGATAGGAAACAACAACACTGATCTATGCTAGAAGAGCATGGACTCATGGAATTCGTGTAATCTTTACATAGGGGATAAGAAACAACAAAACTGATCTATGCTAGAAGAGCATGGACTCATGGAATTCATGTAATATTTACATAGGGGATAAGAAACAACAAAACTGATCTATGCTAGAAGAGCATGAAATCATGGATTTCGTGTAATCTTAACATGAGGGATAAGCAACAAAAACAACACTGATCTATGCTAGAAGAGCACAACACTGATCTATGCTAGAAGAGCATGGAATCATGGAATTCGTGCAATTTTTACATAGGGGATAAGAAACAACAACACTGATCTATGCTAGAAGAGCATGAACTCATGGTATTCGTGTAATATTTACATAGGGGATAAAAAACAACAACAACACTGATCTATGCTAGAAGAGCATGGATTCATGGAATTCGTTTAATTTTACATAGAGGATAAGAAACAACAACACTGATCTATGCTAAAAGAGCATGGAATCATGGAATTCGTGTAATCTTCACATAGGGGATAAGAAACAACATCAACATTGATCTATGCTAGAAGAGTTTGTAATCATGGAATTCTTGTGATCTTTACACAAGGGGATAAGAAGCAACAACAACATTGATCTATGCTAGAAGAGCATGGACTCATGGAATTCGTGTAATATTATATAGGGGATAAAAACAACAACAATACTGATCTATGCTAGAAGAGCATGGACTCATGGAATTCGTGTAATCTTTACATGATGGGGGATAAGAAACAAAAACAACACTGATCTATGCTAGAAGAGCATGGAATCATGGAATACGTGCAAATTTTACATAGGGGATAAGAAACAACAACACTGATCTATGCTAGAAGAGCATGAACTCATGGTATTCGTGTAATATTTACATAGGGGATAAAAAACAACAACAACACTGATCTATGCTAGAAAAGCATGGATTCATGGAATTCGTGTAATTTTTACATAGGGGATAAGAAACAACAACACTGATCTATGCTAGAAGAGCATGGACTCATGGAATTCGTGTAATCTTTACATGGGGGATAAGAAACAACAAAACTGATCTATGCTAGAAGAGCATGGAATCATGGAATTCGTTTAATCTTTACATGGGGGATAAGAAACAAAAACAACACTGATCTATGCTAGAAGAGCATGGAATCATGGAATTCGTGTAATTTTTACATAGGGGATAAGAAACAACAACACTGATCTATGCTAGAAGAGCATGAACTCATGGTATTCGTGTAATATTTACATAGGGGATAAAAACAACAACAACACTGATCTATGCTAGAAGAGCATGGATTCATGGAATTCGTGTAATTTTTACATAGGGGATAAGAAACAACAACACTGATCTATGCTAGAAGAGCATGGACTCATGGAATTCGTGTAATCTTTACGTAGGGGATAAGAAACAACAACACTGATCTATGCTAGAAGAGCATGGACTCATTGAATTCGTGTAATATTTACAGAGGGGATAAGAAACAACAACACTGATCTATGCTAGAAGAGCATGGAATCATGGAATTCGTGTAATCTTTACATAGGGGATAAGAAACAACACTGATCTATGCTAGAAGAGCATGGACTCATGGAATTCGTGTAATTTTTACATAGGGGATAAGAAACAACAACACTGATCTATGCTAGAAGAGCATGGAATCGTGGAATTCGTGTAATCTTTTACATAGGAGATAAAAAACAACTACAACACTGATCTATGCTAGAAGAGCATGGAATCATGGAATTCGTGCAATTTTTACATAGGGGATAAGAAACAACAACACTGATCTATGCTAGAAGAGCATGAACTCATGGTATTCGTGTAATATTTACATAGGGGATAAAAAACAACAACAACACTGATCTATGCTAGAAGAGCATGGATTCATGGAATTCGTTTAATTTTACATAGAGGATAAGAAACAACAACACTGATCTATGCTAAAAGAGCATGGAATCATGGAATTCGTGTAATCTTCACATAGGGGATAAGAAACAACATCAACATTGATCTATGCTAGAAGAGTTTGTAATCATGGAATTCTTGTGATCTTTACACAAGGGGATAAGAAGCAACAACAACATTGATCTATGCTAGAAGAGCATGGACTCATGGAATTCGTGTAATATTTACATAGGGGATAAAAACAACAACAATACTGATCTATGCTAGAAGAGCATGGACTCATGGAATTCGTGTAATCTTTACATAGGGGATAAGAAACAACAAAACTGATCTATGCTAGAAGAGCATGGAATCATGGAATTCGTGTAATCTTTACATGATGGGGGATAAGAAACAAAAACAACACTGATCTATGCTAGAAGAGCATGGAATCATGGAATACGTGCAAATTTTACATAGGGGATAAGAAACAACAACACTGATCTATGCTAGAAGAGCATGAACTCATGGTATTCGTGTAATATTTACATAGGGGATAAAAAACAACAACAACACTGATCTATGCTAGAAAAGCATGGATTCATGGAATTCGTGTAATTTTTACATAGGGGATAAGAAACAACAACACTGATCTATGCTAGAAGAGCATGGACTCATGGAATTCGTGTAATCTTTACATGGGGGATAAGAAACAACAAAACTGATCTATGCTAGAAGAGCATGGAATCATGGAATTCGTTTAATCTTTACATGGGGGATAAGAAACAAAAACAACACTGATCTATGCTAGAAGAGCATGGAATCATGGAATTCGTGTAATTTTTACATAGGGGATAAGAAACAACAACACTGATCTATGCTAGAAGAGCATGAACTCATGGTATTCGTGTAATATTTACATAGGGGATAAAAACAACAACAACACTGATCTATGCTAGAAGAGCATGGATTCATGGAATTCGTGTAATTTTTACATAGGGGATAAGAAACAACAACACTGATCTATGCTAGAAGAGCATGGACTCATGGAATTCGTGTAATCTTTACGTAGGGGATAAGAAACAACAACACTGATCTATGCTAGAAGAGCATGGACTCATTGAATTCGTGTAATATTTACAGAGGGGATAAGAAACAACAACACTGATCTATGCTAGAAGAGCATGGAATCATGGAATTCGTGTAATCTTTACATAGGGGATAAGAAACAACACTGATCTATGCTAGAAGAGCATGGACTCATGGAATTCGTGTAATTTTTACATAGGGGATAAGAAACAACAACACTGATCTATGCTAGAAGAGCATGGAATCGTGGAATTCGTGTAATCTTTTACATAGGAGATAAAAAACAACTACAACACTGATCTATGCTAGAAGAGCATGGAATCACGGAATTCGTGTAATCTTTACATAGGGGATAAGAAACAACAACGCTGATCTATGCTAGAAGAGCATGGAATCATGGAATTCTATGCTAGAAGAGCATGGACTCATGGAATTCGTGTAATCTTTACAGAGGGGATAAGAAACAACAACACTGATCTATGCTAGAAGAGCATGGAATCATGGAATTCTATGCTAGAAGAGCATGGACTCATGGAATTCGTGTAATCCTTACAGAGGGGATAAGAAACAACAACGCTGATCTATGCTAGAAGAGTTTGTAATCATGGAATTCTTGTGATCTTTACACAAGGGGATAAGAAACAACAACAACATTGATCTATGCTAGAAGAGCATGGACTCATGGAATTCGTGTAATATTTACATAGGGGATAAAAAACAACAACAATACTGATCTATGCTAGAAGAGCATGGACTCATGGAATTCGTGTAATCTTTACATAGGGGATAAGAAACAACAAAACTGATCTATGCTAGAAGAGCATGGAATCATGGAATTCGTGTAATCTTTACATGATGGGGGATAAGAAACAAAAACAACACTGATCTATGCTAGAAGAGCATGGAATCATGGAATACGTGCAAATTTTACATAGGGGATAAGAAACAACAACACTGATCTATGCTAGAAGAGCATGAACTCATGGTATTCGTGTAATATTTACATAGGGGATAAAAAACAACAACAACACTGATCTATGCTAGAAAAGCATGGATTCATGGAATTCGTGTTATTTTTACATAGGGGATAAGAAACAACAACACTGATCTATGCTAGAAGAGCATGGACTCATGGAATTCGTGTAATCTTTACATGGGGGATAAGAAACAACAAAACTGATCTATGCTAGAAGAGCATGGAATCATGGAATTCGTTTAATCTTTACATGGGGGATAAGAAACAAAAACAACACTGATCTATGCTAGAAGAGCATGGAATCATGGAATTCGTGTAATTTTTACATAGGGGATAAGAAACAACAACACTGATCTATGCTAGAAGAGCATGAACTCATGGTATTCGTGTAATATTTACATAGGGGATAAAAACAACAACAACACTGATCTATGCTAGAAGAGCATGGATTCATGGAATTCGTGTAATTTTTACATAGGGGATAAGAAACAACAACACTGATCTATGCTAGAAGAGCATGGACTCATGGAATTCGTGTAATCTTTACGTAGGGGATAAGAAACAACAACACTGATCTATGCTAGAAGAGCATGGACTCATTGAATTCGTGTAATATTTACAGAGGGGATAAGAAACAACAACACTGATCTATGCTAGAAGAGCATGGAATCATGGAATTCGTGTAATCTTTACATAGGGGATAAGAAACAACACTGATCTATGCTAGAAGAGCATGGACTCATGGAATTCGTGTAATTTTTACATAGGGGATAAGAAACAACAACACTGATCTATGCTAGAAGAGCATGGAATCGTGGAATTCGTGTAATCTTTTACATAGGAGATAAAAAACAACTACAACACTGATCTATGCTAGAAGAGCATGGAATCACGGAATTCGTGTAATCTTTACATAGGGGATAAGAAACAACAACGCTGATCTATGCTAGAAGAGCATGGAATCATGGAATTCTATGCTAGAAGAGCATGGACTCATGGAATTCGTGTAATCTTTACAGAGGGGATAAGAAACAACAACACTGATCTATGCTAGAAGAGCATGGAATCATGGAATTCTATGCTAGAAGAGCATGGACTCATGGAATTCGTGTAATCCTTACAGAGGGGATAAGAAACAACAACGCTGATCTATGCTAGAAGAGCATGGAATCATGGAATTCTATGCTAGAAGAGCATGGACTCATGGAATTCGTGTAATATTTACATAGGGGATAAGAAACAACAACATAATTTATCTGAAGTTGAGTGAATCATAACAAGCAACAACAAGCCTTTTATTGGGGACCTATGCCCTACATAGAATTCACCCTGGTGATAACCGCCCAGAAAATATTTGTTATTTACAGGTTCATTTATATATCTTTTTGAGTAGAAAATAAACATGTAGAATCGAAAACGTGCTCAAAATTGAAATAAATAACTAAATAGCAAATTGCGGGAGGATTGTACTCATGTACCAAAAGAGATACATATTCAAATATTTTGAATATAGAGCAATCCATAATATATATATATGTAATATTGTTGCAAATGTCGACGTATGGATAAGCTGGCAGTCGTGTACGTGAGGCGAGTGTTGATGATCTTCCCACACGCGGACAACAAGAAGCAGAGGCAGGGCTAGATTTTAGCACATAGAGTGATCGGGGACAGCCCACGGGACAGAGGTAGAGGTCATGACACAAACTTGGATGCTTATCACCGAGACATGGAGAGAGAGACTGTGTGAGAGACAGTCTGAAGCGGACTGCCGAGAAACACCCTCTAGAACCATCTGCTGCTGACCCCCTGCCAACATCTGTCCTGTTTTCAGGGGTCGTCTATAAAAAGTCCCTGGGGGCCCCACATGGGCTTTGGCATTTTCCTCCTCTCTCCCCAGCGGTCCCCAGCTGACCGCTCTTTGGAATTTTATTTTGACGTCAACATTTTTAGTGTTACATACAAATAGGGGTTTACAGGTATTATCAATAAAGATAGCATAAATATATAGCATGTATACAAAATATGGGGTGGTAGTAAATAGAAAGTGTCATTATTATACAGTTTAAAATATACTATAACGAGTTTACAAAGTGGGAAGAGGAGCTTCTTTTTATTAGCATGAACATAAGCTTTCGGACACATCGTCCTTCATCAGATAAGAGTAATAAACGCGCTGAGGATCCATATATACACAAAGCTGAAAAGAAAATTTACATAACTGCAAAAGATAAAAGTATTTAAAGATAAAAATAAAAATAAGAACCAAATATGCTAAAAAAGAGATTATAGGGATTAAATGCTAATAAATCTGGACTAAGTACATATGCACTATGAATGGTGTTAATCAAGGGCAGGCAAATGCAACCTAAGGCTATTCACATAACATATGGTATTGTTCTGGTATATCTATATGCCTGTTGATGCTGTTTGTTTTTATTGACACAAATGCCTCTAGTAAAAGTCTTTGGTACTTATTATTGATATTGCTGTATAGAATGGATGGCTTTGATAGATTGAATGTATGACCGGTTTGTATAGAATGACTGTAAATAGGGGAATTTAGGTTTTTATTAGAGACGTTTCTGGAATGCTCAACCATTCTGATGGCGACGGATCTACCCGTCTCCCCGACATAAGTGGCATTACATTGGTCGCAAGAGACGGAATAGACAGCACCACCAGAACGGAGAGCACTCGCATGAAGGGAAGATCTGGTAATGGGGTGTCGGATTAGTGTGGCGATGTTAGGTGGGTTCTGGAAGTATGTTGTAATGCCATGGTGCCTTAAAAACCTGGCTATGGTGATAGACTGGGGGCAAAAAGGAAGGGAGCAAATATTTCTGTGTATAGCTGGAGCACTGTTGTGGTGAGGGTCATGCATGTGTTTAAGAATGAAGGGGGTCGGGTAGCCGGATTTGGATAAATATGAAAATATTTTAGCCTTTTCTATTGTTTGGAATAACGGGAGGGAACAATGAGTAAAGATACGTTTAGTGAGAGCTCTAACTGTATTGATTTTGTGTGATGTTGGGCAATGTGATCGGAAGTTTGTGTGGTGTGGGGGTGTGTTGTTTTTATAGTATACTGTGGTATGGAAACTGCTGGGGGTGCGTATGACTAGTGTATCTAGGAATGGTAGGACTGAGTGATTTTCTGTTTCATGGGTGAAGGCTATGTCTGGGTGGAAGGAGTTGAGGTCAGATAGGATGTGAGAGGCAGATACCTCACTTACCAAGCAAAAGGTATCATCGATGTACCGCCTCCATAGAAAGATGTCTGAAGAATGGCGTGAAGTGATCCATTGGTCTAGTGACCTCATGACAACCTCAGCCACCACGGTTGAGAGGGGGCTACCCATGGGGGAGCCCTTGGTCTGCTTGAAAAACTGGGTATCAAATGTGAAGGTGGACATGCCTAGGCATATGGAAGTGAGCTCGACAACCGTCTCCGCGGTGAGGGTGTCTAACAGGGGGGCATTTTCGAGGAAAGTGCGTAAACTATTAATGATCAAGGGGTGGGCAAGTGAGAGATATAGAGACGTTACATCGAAAGAAACCATTATGGACCTGGGGGGAGGTGTGAGGCTGGTGATATAGGACACAAACGAGGGGGAGTTTGCAATGGTATATTCCCATGGGGGAGACTGTAGAAGGGGGGTCAAGAAGTTGGACAAAAATTTTGACAGGGTATATGCCGGAGAGAGATGGTAAGATATGATTGGTCGGAGGGGAACATCGGGCTTGTGGATCTTTGGAAGGCCGTAAATGTAGGCTATTTGGGCGAGGTTAGCTGTGAAGTCGTTATATTGCTCTTTAGTGATCTGCTGAGACCTTTTTAATCTTAACAATAGCAAACGGAAATTCTTAACGGATGTTTTATGATCCTGTTCAGTGATGGCAGAAAAATGGAGTGTTGGTCGAGAACGTTTTGCATTTTTTGCTTGTAAACTGTGGTGTTGAGAATTACGGTTTGTGAGCCTTTATCGGATTTTGTTATGACTATGTCTCTATTGCGTTTAAGACGGGAGATAACCCTGTTCATGGCTAGGGACGGTTTAGGGATATTGTAGGGTCGTTGAAGGGTGGAGGTGACAAAATGTCTGATCCTATGGGTGTCTTGGTGGTTAAGGCCTCTGAGAGCGGGTTCCACACCAGCTAAGATGCGAGGAATATCAGAAGGCCCAGGCAGTCTGTATTTTAGGCCCAATGCCAGAATCTCAGCATCAGCAGATGGCAAGACATAGTCCGAGAGGTTGACCACTCCTTGGGGTGACTGGGGAAGATGGGCTTCTACTAGATAGGCAGGGAAGTTGTACTTCTTGATCCAGTGATGAAGCTTGGAGTTGTGACGTTGCGTTATATCGTTCTTCTGGAGCCGAATGTCCCTTGTGATGGATTGCAACAGATCGGCCATTTCTGGATTGGTTAGTAGCTGAGAGACCAGAAAGATCAATCCCTTGACGGACTTAGAAATAAATCGGATATTGGAATGGCAACCTTTGATTCTAGACGATAACAGGTGGAGTTGGGCGCGGCGTATGACGACGGATGAAAATGGATTGCGAACCAATCCAGAAATGGCCGATCTGTTGCAATCCATCACAAGGGACATTCGGCTCCAGAAGAACGATATAACGCAACGTCACAACTCCAAGCTTCATCACTGGATCAAGAAGTACAACTTCCCTGCCTATCTAGTAGAAGCCCATCTTCCCCAGTCACCCCAAGGAGTGGTCAACCTCTCGGACTATGTCTTGCCATCTGCTGATGCTGAGATTCTGGCATTGGGCCTAAAATACAGACTGCCTGGGCCTTCTGATATTCCTCGCATCTTAGCTGGTGTGGAACCCGCTCTCAGAGGCCTTAACCACCAAGACACCCATAGGATCAGACATTTTGTCACCTCCACCCTTCAACGACCCTACAATACCCCTAAACCGTCCCTAGCCATGAACAGGGTTATCTCCCGTCTTAAACGCAATAGAGACATAGTCATAACAAAATCCGATAAAGGCTCACAAACCGTAATTCTCAACACCACAGTTTACAAGCAAAAAATGCAAAACGTTCTCGACCAACACTCCATTTTTTCTGCCATCACTGAACAGGATCATAAAACATCCGTTAAGAATTTCCGTTTGCTATTGTTAAGATTAAAAAGGTCTCAGCAGATCACTAAAGAGCAATATAACGACTTCACAGCTAACCTCGCCCAAATAGCCTACATTTACGGCCTTCCAAAGATCCACAAGCCCGATGTTCCCCTCCGACCAATCATATCTTACCATCTCTCTCCGGCATATACCCTGTCAAAATTTTTGTCCAACTTCTTGACCCCCCTTCTACAGTCTCCCCCATGGGAATATACCATTGCAAACTCCCCCTCGTTTGTGTCCTATATCACCAGCCTCACACCTCCCCCCAGGTCCATAATGGTTTCTTTCGATGTAACGTCTCTATATCTCTCACTTGCCCACCCCTTGATCATTAATAGTTTACGCACTTTCCTCGAAAATGCCCCCCTGTTAGACACCCTCACCGCGGAGACGGTTGTCGAGCTCACTTCCATATGCCTAGGCATGTCCACCTTCACATTTGATACCCAGTTTTTCAAGCAGACCAAGGGCTCCCCCATGGGTAGCCCCCTCTCAACCGTGGTGGCTGAGGTTGTCATGAGGTCACTAGACCAATGGATCACTTCACGCCATTCTTCAGACATCTTTCTATGGAGGCGGTACATCGATGATACCTTTTGCTTGGTAAGTGAGGTATCTGCCTCTCACATCCTATCTGACCTCAACTCCTTCCACCCAGACATAGCCTTCACCCATGAAACAGAAAATCACTCAGTCCTACCATTCCTAGATACACTAGTCATACGCACCCCCAGCAGTTTCCATACCACAGTATACTATAAAAACAACACACCCCCACACCACACAAACTTCCGATCACATTGCCCAACATCACACAAAATCAATACAGTTAGAGCTCTCACTAAACGTATCTTTACTCATTGTTCCCTCCCGTTATTCCAAACAATAGAAAAGGCTAAAATATTTTCATATTTATCCAAATCCGGCTACCCGACCCCCTTCATTCTTAAACACATGCATGACCCTCACCACAACAGTGCTCCAGCTATACACAGAAATATTTGCTCCCTTCCTTTTTGCCCCCAGTCTATCACCATAGCCAGGTTTTTAAGGCACCATGGCATTACAACATACTTCCAGAACCCACCTAACATCGCCACACTAATCCGACACCCCATTACCAGATCTTCCCTTCATGCGAGTGCTCTCCGTTCTGGTGGTGCTGTCTATTCCGTCTCTTGCGACCAATGTAATGCCACTTATGTCGGGGAGACGGGTAGATCCGTCGCCATCAGAATGGTTGAGCATTCCAGAAACGTCTCTAATAAAAACCTAAATTCCCCTATTTACAGTCATTCTATACAAACCGGTCATACATTCAATCTATCAAAGCCATCCATTCTATACAGCAATATCAATAATAAGTACCAAAGACTTTTACTAGAGGCATTTGTGTCAATAAAAACAAACAGCATCAACAGGCATATAGATATACCAGAACAATACCATATGTTATGTGAATAGCCTTAGGTTGCATTTGCCTGCCCTTGATTAACACCATTCATAGTGCATATGTACTTAGTCCAGATTTATTAGCATTTAATCCCTATAATCTCTTTTTTAGCATATTTGGTTCTTATTTTTATTTTTATCTTTAAATACTTTTATCTTTTGCAGTTATGTAAATTTTCTTTTCAGCTTTGTGTATATATGGATCCTCAGCGCGTTTATTACTCTTATCTGATGAAGGACGATGTGTCCGAAAGCTTATGTTCATGCTAATAAAAAGAAGCTCCTCTTCCCACTTTGTAAACTCGTTATTAACTTTCAGTGAAGAGCAGTTCTACTTAAAATATACTATATATATTAAAAAAATAAGGCTTATTTTGGATTGTAATAAGATAATTTATTAATTCAATATTTCGATGGACCAATCATCCATCTTTTCGTCCATTTTTAAAATTTAGAACGTAATGGAGATGATAATTAGCTTTGACAAATTCAGACAAGATCCAGTAAGCCTTTTCGGACTATGGCTTTGTTACGGTTTCTGTACTGGGGTTTAAACAAAATGGATTGTTTCGATACATTTTTAAAGGGAGGGGTGCCTCTTCTGGTGTATGAATTCCATTGTTCCTAAACAATGGGTTATATATATTGTACATAAAATGATAAATCATTTGTTATATGTGGAAATGCTAGGTTGATTAGGGAAGACAAACTGAAGATCCCCGAGAAGACCTTAAAGTCATAGGTGCTGTGATCTATATTTTCTGAGATTGGCTCCAGGATTCCACCGCCGTGTTGAAGCCAACACTTCGTTCCAAGATGACGATGTCCCTATAAACGATACAACGGCTAAGCCGCTCTTCACGCCGCAAGAAAAAGGACGCAAAACTACTAGGGACAGACGTCCAAGACTCCGAGGGAATCCTTGACAGAAGCACGTCAGATCCATGTCAGTAGCAACAAGATTATAAATAGTATATATATATATTAATACAAAATAGAGGCATTTACTGACCTCTCACATGAGCATTTTTAGATGGCAGAGCGCCATCTAGTGGAATAAAAATCAATTAAACGTTGATTTAGATTGTTCCAAAGACATAGATGACGCTCTGCCATCTAAAATAATCACGTGAGAGGTCAAGAAATACCTCTATTTTGTTTTTGATATCAATACCTGACCATGTTTCTATTTTTCAATTATTTTTTTTCACATGTATATATGTGACAAAAATATAGCAGAACAAGCACAGATGGCAAAGATTTCAACAAATAAAATGATGCACTGAATTAATGTGGAATTTATTATCACATTGTTATTATCCTCTTGCGAATTCTAAAATTGTGAACAATTCGGGAAAAAACGAACAGAAGAACATATTTTTCTATGTAAATGATACATTGTTATTTACACGCGCATTATATATATAAATGAAGACAGAGATGACCATTCGCACATGGATACTATCCTTCTGATAAGTTTTTATATGTGCAAATAATTTAGAAAAAAAAAAAAAAAAAAACATGAGCAGACGAACATGGGTAAAATGAAGCAGACGAATCGTTAGCGATGAAAGAATTGATGGAACTCGCCGTCAGACGATCTCTGGAAATTTGGGAAGTAATTTAAAAATTATAGCAGACGATTATTTTGGAAGGGAGACTCAATTTATCATGTACCTCCATTTTTTTTTTACGAAGAACAAGTAAATTGATGGAAAAATTTGCTCTTTTTTTCAGATTTGTTTGAAATCTTGACCTAGTAAGAAAAATACTGTTGTTTTTACATATCAATTTCTGCTAACAATATAAAATTTGCATAGTTTCGTCTGAAACTATATTAAAATATGCAAATTAGTTAGTTTCTAATTAAGGATATCAATTGTATATAAATAAAAACATTAAGAAATGAATTTTTTTTTGGAATATATTGAAAAACCATATGATTTCACGTGATACGGATATATCTATTAAATTCTCATTAAAAAAACAACAAAAAAATACATACATGGACAAAACTTGAGGAAGTTGAGGGATTTTGATGTCGCCGGTCGTCTGTTTTTTTTTTTTTTTAAGGAGACAGAGGCAATTTAGTTCACACTTGGTCAACTCGTGTGTTTTCAATAAAGGTCACTGTAATATATTTCAGAGTTAATGTCTGAATCCCGTTATACATGCTAAAAGGTACAACTTCTTAAGTTTTGTCCATGAGTGTATCTTTCAGAGTTATTGTCTGTCCCGTTATACATGCTAAAAGGTACAACTTCTTAAGTTTTGTCCATGAGTGTATCTTTCAGAGTTATTGTCTGTCCCGTTATACATGCTAAAAGGTACAACTTCCTTAAGTTTTGTCCATGAGTGTATCTTTCAAAATTATTTTCTGAATCCCGATATACATGCTAAAAGATACAACTTCCTTTAGTTTTGTCCATGAGTGTATCTTTCAGAATTATTTTCTGAATACCGTTATACATGCTAAAAGGTACAACTTCCTTTAGTTCCTTCTGAGTGTAAATTAGAAACATTTATAGTGTAAATTATTTTGACCTAAATATAACTGTTAGAAAGGTTGAAACCACTGGAAGGGTTCACCATTGAGCTAATCCAGGCTCTTCCAATATTGTTTAAATTGATTTGAGACACAAAAATACCAATATAATAATTGAGAAATCGTTACAATATTTTGCAGAAGGTCTCCAATGAATGTTCCATATGAAGACCAACTATCGTAGGTATTCCCATTTAGGCAAATGAAAAAAATATGGCTTTCATTCACATAATAAGAAGATGCTTTTTTATTACTTAATATTTGCACCTTATCCCAATAAAATATCATATTTGTACTATTTTTTTCAGATTGTTTCGCGTTCTCACGCAATTCTGACCTTAACTACCCGTTTCATGATTTTTAAGGATGCCTGAATGAACAGTATTTTGGTCGTTGAAGTACAGTTTGAACAACGCTGACGAGGGCCAACACCCCGAAACGCGTACGTGGTTAGTTTTTCTTGATTAATCAAGAATGGGTATTTGGCCAATTCTGGAATAATTGAAAATCAACGGATAGTTGATATTTGATACGATAGATGGCGCAAGCCATAATCAACTTTTAGTTGCACGATAAGGAGATGCCTTTTCTTTCTTTCATCTATATATATATATAAATGAATGTATGTGTGTGTCTGTCCTTTATGCCTGACCAAACCACTCATTGGAACGCCATGAAACTTTGGGAAGTTATTTAGTATAGTACTGGGAAGGTTTCTGAAAAATAATTTCTTGAATATCTTGAATATCCTTAGAGTTATTTGCAGATTTGTAGATTTAACTCGCAAGCAGCGCCACCATTGCGACGGAGATAGGCTTAGGCAGGAAGTCTGCTCCACGCCTGATGACCTTGGGTCTTTCAGGGCTAATACATTAAGTATAACTAATTCAAATATTAGTGCTTTATAATGGCTATCTCCTTGAGGTTACCGATTTAAAAGTTTATTTTCTAATTTTAGATTGTATAAGAAACATATTTTATTTTAAGTATTGTACTTTATTTAAAAAAGTTTAAATAATTGTGCAAGACGATTTATACGATATTTAAAAATCAAAAGAAATAATGAGTATCGTTTAAATATAAATGCGATATTAAAAATTAAATAACTTATATAGAAGCTTTTGCATAGTTTTGTCCTGTAAGCATACCAACCGGGGAAGATGTTCACTAGATAAAACGATGATTTTGTAATGTAGAAAATTAGGAAAGACAAAATTCAGGATGACACGGCAATTTATTTGAGACAAGAATAATGATACAATTCCAAGGCAAATATACTATTCCTTTGACTTCCAATTACCGAGGGAAACAATTAATATTGATTTTATTCAACTTATCGAATATTTTTCAAGGGACCGGGAAAAATGTTCACTAGATAAAACGTTGATTTTGTAATGTAGAAAATTAGAAAAGACAAAATTCAGGATGACACGGCACACAGGGACCGGGGAAAAAAATTTCACTTTATCGAGAGATTCAAATTTACGAGTTTCAAATTATCAAAATATATCTATGATTTTTTTTATAAGTGTATAGAGAATTGTTTTAACAAATGTTCGTTAGTGTTGGATTTAATTTCCAAGCCTATTATCATTGATGACATTTTATTGATATTTGACTACTCTGTTGTTTGTTGATTGTTCGATAGCACATATATAATTTGATTGCTGTATTTCCCATAATTATTTTCTTTCTATTATGTTATAATTGTAATGTTTGTATGATTAAATAAAATCATTAATCTAAAAACTCCTTCATTAATTAAAACTTCCTTCAATGGTTATGGGCCGAGCACTTCTCCCACCGCGCAAATAAAAAAGGCTTAACTCGAGCGTCAACATTCTTGGAAAATAAAACAAATTTACCGAAAAGGTAAGATATACACATCTTCAGAAAATGGAGAATAGTGTACAAGTTCCCAAATTTGACGGGAAAAACTTCGCTTCTTGGAAATTTAGGATCTATCAATTTTAGAAGGCAAAGAATTGGACGACCTTTTGGAAGGTGATCCACCAGAAGATGAAGTTAAATTCAAAGAATGGAAGAAGAAAGATGCTCAAGCTAAAGGAATCATCACATGTGCAATGACTGACTCCTTAGTCGCCTTAATATTAAATTGCAAAACAAGCAAAGATATTTGGATAGCGCTGCATGAAAGATATGAAGGAGATAAAAAGAAAATGATCATTGAGGCCCGAAACGACGTTTCGAGATTGACAATGAGGAAAGAAGAAAATTGGGAAGAATATCTCTACAGAGCAGAGAAGCTATTGGAACAAGCAAGAAACCTTGGTGCAGAGATAGAAGATCAAGAATTCACCACTTCAGTGATCAGAGGACTACCCCAAAAGTACAACCTTGTTGCACTTCAACTGAATTGCCAAATGAAGGTAAGCATTTCTGATCTTAAAAATTGCTTAAAACTATACCATGAAAAATTCACTCATGAAGAAAAGGAAGGAAATTCCAAAGCATTCAATACAATACATAAATAATCTTTCTCAAACAGTAAGCATTTCCACAAAAATAGAAATGGTAATAAGCCTATTTGTTTCATTTGTGCTAAGCCTGGCCACAAGGCTATAGAATGTTGGCATAATCCTAAAAATAAAAGAGGGAGAGAAAATAAACAAACCTCAAAGAATAAACCTGAACATCAAAATAAGGCAAAAATTGTAAATTTGCAACCTGAGGAACATGTGTCCAACATCAAAGAATATGAAACTACTCAACAACCTGAAGAATGGGTAATTGATAGTGGGGCTAGCTGTCACATGACATCAAATAGAGATCTATTAAAGGAAGAAAGAGAGGTTCACAAAACAATAAAACTTGCAGATGACTCTGAATATTATCCAATGCAGAAGGAGCAATTGAAATTGAAGGACAGAATAAGTTGATTAGGCTTAATGATGTCCTATATGTTGAAAAATTGTCAGGTAACTTAATGTCTGTCAACAAACTGGTAGATGACAATAAAAAAGTACTTTTTGATAAGGATGGAGGACATATAATGGAGGAAGATGGAGAGGAAATTTTGATGGCCAAAAGAATAAATGATTTCTACATAATCAAAACATCAGCACCAGAAGAAATTCCATCACAGGCTTTAAAGGCTACTCTTCATACCTGGAATGATTGGCACAAAAGATTGGGACACCTAAATGAAGAATACATGAAGCAAATGTTGAAGAATAATTCAGCTCACAATTTCAATACCCAATCCCAGAATATGGAAACTTGTCAAGTTTGTATTCAGGCCAAACATCCTAGAACACCCTTCAAACCAGTCCTATATCCTCAACCTACTAGACCATTAGACTTAATACATATTGATTTGATTGGACCTATTCAAAAGGAATCAATTGGAGGTGCTAAATATGTATTAACACTTGTTGATGACTTTTCTAGAAAAATATTTGTAGAATTTCTCTCATCCAAATTGGAAACTTTTGACATCATCAGATCTTTCATTGAAGAAATTGAAAAGGAAAAAGAAATCAAAGTCAAACAATTAAGATCAGATAATGCAAAATAATTCACAAATGATCATATGACTCAATATTTAAAAGGTAAAGGCATTAAGCACCAACTGACAAATGTTTACACACCCCAACAAAATGGTATCTCAGAAAGGTATAACAGAACACTGATTGAAGGAACAAGAGCTTTGCTGATAGACTCACAACTTCCATTGAGATATTGGGCAGAAACAATGTCAACCTTTGCTTATTTGAAAAATAGAACATTCAACCTACAGCCAAGGCTGGAATATTTGTTGGCTATTCAAGCACAAGAAAGGCTTGGAGACTAATTGATCCTGAAAATGAAAATGTAATTGAAACAAGAGATGTTAAATTTCTTGAAAATAAATTAGGAAAGGAAATACTAAACAAAAATGATTCAGATGACACTCAAAAATATTTCCTTTACAATTTTCCAGAAGACTATCCCAGAAACTTCTGAAGAAGTAGAAAATCATGATGATCATTCTCATTCTGATCTTGAAAATCAAGATGAACATTCTGAACTTCCTTACAATCTCAGACCAAATATGAAAGATAAACTTTACTATGAGCTTTCTTCAGATGATGAACCTATTGAAGACAATGAAGACAAAGATCCCACCTATGTTCCAACTTGTAGGAGCACTCAAGCTTTCCCATGGAAACTTGCTACCATCATCTTATGAAGAAGCAATTAATCATCCTGATTCACCTTTGTGGCAACAAGCAATGGATAAGGAAATTCATTCTCTTCAGAACCATCATGTATGGGACCTTACTGAATTACCTGAAGGTGCTAAAGCAATAAAATCCAAATGGATATTTTCAAAGAAAATGGATCCTCAAACCAATCAGGAGATCTACAAAGCAAGACTTGTTGCTTTGGGCTGCTCTCAGGAATATGGGACAGACTACACAGAAACCTTTTCTCCAGTGATGAAAACAGATTCATTCAGAACTCTTCTAGCCTATGCTACAATGGCCGGATATGAATTTCACCACTTTGATGTTGAAACAGCATTCCTGTATGGGAAACTTTCAGAGACCATCTACATGACCCAACCTCCAGGCTACCAGGATGACAAGAAAAAGACCTTTGTATGTATACTAAATCAGGTATTGTATGGACTTAAACAGAGTGGTAGGGTATGGTATGAAACATTTACAGAATACCTTTTAGAAATAGGTTTAACACAACTTAAATCTGATAAATGTGTTTTTACTTTTAGAAATGGCAATTCACATTTACTTTTAGGGCTGCATGTTGATGATATGATAATCATTAATTCTAATCATGAAATTTTGCATGATATAATACAAAAAATAAGAATTCACTTCAAAATAAAGGAAAGTTTAACAACTTGTAACATTTTAGGCATTGAAATCATTAAAGAGGATGTTAGACTGATTTTAAAACAGGAAAATTACATAAATAAAATTTTACAAAAATATAACATGCAAGATTGCAAGCATATTTCAACCCCATTAGATCCTAACACTAATTTAGATAATTTTAATAGCTCTAAGGAAGTCAATAAGACTCAATATCAAGAATTAATAGGGTCTTTGCTTTATCTCTCAACTAAATCTAGGCCTGATATTGCCTTTGAAGTTACTCTTTTAAGCAGATATAATCAAAACCCTAGAGAAATGCACATGGGTGCAGCTAAGAGAATTCTTAGGTATTTAAAAGGAAGTAAACAGTATGGATTAATATATACTAAAGGAGATGTCGAATTAAAGGCTTATACAGATGCATCATGGATTTGTGGCAGATCCAATAAAGCAAGATCAACTGCTGGATTAACCTTTTATATAGATAAAAATCTCATTTCTTGGTCAAGTAAGACTATTCATAACACATGTCTTTCAACTTGTGATAGCGAAATATGTGGATTACTTCAAACTGTAAAAAAGGCCATTTACATCCAATACTTTTTTGAAGAAATTACATCTAATTTTGTTAAAATACAAATATTTTGTGATAACAAAGCATCAATATATTTGACTAAGTCTGGTCAAACAACTGATAAATCTAATCATTTAGTTAGATCTATTGCTTTTTTACATGAGAAATTGAAAAATAATATTTTTGACATTCAATATGTAAAAACTGAAGACAATATTTCTGACTTTTTAACAAAGGCTTTATCAAAGGAAAAATTAATCCATTTGTTATCTTTATTTAATTATATGACCAACTCAATGTGTAAAATGTGTGTATATTGTTATTTTTATTTGATATCAATGTGTGTATATAATATTACTTTGGTATTTAGGCCTAAATGTTAACATTTTTCCGGTAAACAAAAGAAAGTCAAGGAGCGTCACCACAGGCCGTGACGTCACGTTGTGACGTAGCAGCTTAGCTCTATGAATGTCTGTCGACATTAGCCTTCAAGATATTTAGCTTGAAATTAGAGGGGGGCTTTGTTGGATTTAATTTCCAAGCTTATTATCATTGATGACATTTTATTGATATTTGACTACTCTGTTGTTTGTTGATTGTTCGATAGCACATATATAATTTGATTGCTGTATTTCCCAATATATATTTTTCTTCCTATTATGTTATAATTGTAATGTTTGTATGATTAAATAAAATCATATTAATCTGAAAACTCCTTCATTAATTAAAACTTCCTTCAGTTAGACAAACCTTTACTCGGGTAAAACCCGGGCGAAGCCGGGTACATCCGCTAGTGATATATAAATATGTTGTAATTACTTGAAAAAGATTGGCGTTCAGCCAACTGAAATATTGGCAAATAAAGTATTTTTTATCCAATATATGTATTTTTAATCTAATTAAAGGTCTATTATGGGATTGGTCTATTTATAAAAAAATACACATACAGTGGTACCTCGACATACGAGTTTAATTCGTTCCACAACCTTGCTCGTATCTTGAATTACTCGTATCTCGAAGCAAATTTCCCCATACAAAACAATTGAACTACCATTAATCCGTTCCAACCTCCAAAATGTCACCCCAGTTATTTTTGTTACGTGGTTTTAAATAATAAAAACGTATTTATAAATATCAAATATTTATTGCACAAAAACAAAAAAAGAGAATGTAAAGAAATAAATTAGATATCCTCACTGGTCTTTGCCTTTTTCGCTACATTTTTCTCGCTTTCACCTGTAGGCCGTTTAGAAAAAAAACATGTCCAAAGAGGTTTGTTTCTTCCTCCTTCTCAGAATGTTCCGGAAATGAGTTAGGCAAGTGTCATTAAAAAGGTCAGATGCACGACCTGTTGCAACTTTTTCTGGGTGTTTTTTTTTTCCCCACGAACTGTGAAACTCTCTCCCACATTCCTAAGATCTCTTTTATCTCACTTGTAGAAATAACCTCCTCCTCTGATTCCTCAAAACCAATTACTTGCATAACCTCAGTATGCTGCTGTGACTGTAACTCTTGTATCTCCTCAGTCGTCAGTTCCTGGGTGTGCGCGTGATGGCGCGACTGCGTGTTACTACCGAACCGAACTCGTATCTCGAATTTCGCTCGTAACTAAAAGCAAAAAATCACTTGCTCGTCGGCTCGTATCTCGAAAAACTCGTATGTTGGGGCGCTCGTATGTCGAGGTACCACTGTATATTAAAAACCACTTGAATCTTATTTCAATATTTGATCAAATATATATTTCAGATTCTCATATTCTCATTTGAAGTATTAATCTAATATATGAATATGTATATATGCAAAAATAGTAAAAATGTGAAATTGTACTGGGATAAGGTGGATAAATTAAGAAAAAGGCTTCTCCTTATCGTTCAATTGAAAGTTGCTGATGGCTTGCGCCATCTATCGGAATAAATATCAACTATTCGTTGATTTTTAATTATTCCAGAAATGGCCAAATACCCATTTTTGATTAGCTTTTCTTGTTTAATCAAGAATGAGTATTTGGCCAATTCTGGAATAATTAAAAATTAACGAATAGTTGATATTTATTCCGATAGATTGCAATATAAGGAGAGGCCTTTTTTCTTTATATATATTTGTACATGTATAGATTTTCCTAAAATAGACAAATACTATATATTTGCAATATATAAAAATGAAAACATATTCAAACATTTTATAATACAGTCATTTTTATATTTGTACAAAAGTGAATATAAATTCACTTTTTCTCCAGTTTTATATTTCTACTAACGAGAATTCCTCTGTGGACACGTTCTCTAACTATCAAATATATTTTCTAATTATTATAATGACTTGAGGATTAAAATTTAACATGGTCTGTAATTAAAAGGAAATGAATAAAAATTCCCAGATGACAAAAATAATTATTTAAAAAACGAGGTGTCTGGATTTTCCATTCATTATTTTTTAAATCCATAAAATACGAATGAATATAAAAGTCCAATTTTCTGTCAATTTGTCAATGTGAGGGTTAGGTCCCTTCTTCTTTGTCACAGAAAATGATAGTTTCATGAACAGAACTTAAGGAAGTTGTACCTTTTAGCACGTATATCGGGATTCAGACAATAACTCTGAAATATAGACTCATTGACAAAACTTAAGGAAGTTGTACCTTTCAGCATGTATATCAGGATTTAGACAATAACTCTGAAAGATACACTCATGGACAAAACTTAAGGAAGTTGTACTTTATAACATGTATATCGGGATTCAGACAATAACTCTGAAATATATTACAGTAACCTTTATTGAAGACACACGAGATAATCAAGTGTGACCAAATACACTCATGGACAAAAAGTCGAACTGCTTTTCACATGTGTAGATATGTGGTTTACTTACAGTAAACATGATTATCATGGCCTGTACCACGTGTAAAAGGGATAAGTGAAAAAAATCTGTTAGCAATATACGTTCATATACATGAAATGCTAAGACAAAGTTAGATATCAACTCCATCTTATAGTAAAAGGTTTTGTGGTTCTCTCCATATGGGAACCCATCAGAAGGTAATAAAACAGAAAAATACGATAAAAATGAATAGTTAATTGGTAGATATTGATTCCGGATAACAGGAATGACGTTTGGAATGGGCCGAATGGAACTTGGAATAGAAACAGAATGGAACAAAATTAGATTATTGCAAAAGAAGAATAAATTCGCAAGGTGAAGAGAAGGAGTTTCTTGTAAGGTTTTATAAATATATACGAGCTTTCGGGCATTTCTATTCTTCAAGAGGAATAAATATGAGAGATTCCTTTTTTTTATTTCTGTTGAAGGGTATAAATGCTTGAAAGCTCGTATAAATTAAAAAAAATCTACAAGAAACACTCATCGCCTCACGATTTTATTCTTCTTTTGATAATACACTCATAGTCAAAACTTAAGGAAGTGAAAAGTTTTTTATGACACTGGTCGCCTGTTTTTTTTTTTTTTAAAGAGTAGAAGCAATGTTGTTCACACTAAGTTAGCTCGTGTTTCTTCAATAAAGGTCACTGTAATATCTTTCAGAGTTATTGTCTGAATCCCGATATACATGCTGAAAGGTACAACTTCCTTAAGTTTTGTCCATGAGTGTATCTTTCAGAGTTATTGTCTGAATCCCGATATACATGCTGAAAGGTACAACTTCCTTAAGTTTTGTCCATGAGTGTATCTTTCAGAGTTATTGTCTGAATCCCGATATACATGCTGAAAGGTACAACATCCTTAAGTTTCGTCCATGAGTGTATCTTTCAGAGTTATTGTCTGAATCCTTATATCTAAATATGCTCATGTGAGCGGTGTCAGAATATGCATTTTTATCTTTTAAAATTATATATCGATTTTTCAATACATTCTCAAATAATAAAGATATGTTTGCCTTCCATTATAAACAACATTGGTATTTTTTACATGTCGCTGTATCGATTTACTATAATATATATATCGAAAATATATTTAAAAACATATAGAAAAGCTTTAATAAGAAAGCAATATAAGGAATTCTGTTTTGAAATGTAATATATATTTGATAGTATATATATTTTATCATATAAATATATATATTTTTATTTAAAATTTTCCTACACGAATGTTTTATTTCCCAAATATAAATTTACACACATATATATATATTTATTTATTCGTATAAAATATGCATATATATATATTTGCATATAAATAAAACATCATGTTGTGAATATTAAACTGTACAGATGTCATTCTGATTGGATAGAAATTCCTATTTTATATTTAAATTGAAAAATATTATTCCATATGTGCGTATCTAGAAAATGATATTATATGAAATGTAAAGCTCTGCAAATTTGAAAATCCAAATAGCTTATATGTAAAATATAGGTTCAATATAGAAGGGAAACATTAAATTGAAAAGACAAATTGTCCTTTAGAGAGAAGTACTCTATTACAGGAGTTGTTAAATAGTAAAAAAGGTGATTTTGACAATGAAAACTGTCCTTTGTAGACATACTCGTATGTTACGATGTACTAGCGCGCCATCTGTTATCAAATTACAAAACTATTTTAGAGGCGTAATATTCTTTTTAAAATAAAACAATTTCTACTGTCCTTACTGCGATGGAAAATTTAAAAGGAGGGCCTGGCTCATCAGTGGTGAACCCTCCCAGCAGTTTCGCCAGTTTAATCTACCATACCGCTGTTATATTGCATTTTTGGAACTTCCTTTTATAGTTGACTGTTGTAAGACTCTTGGAATGGGTATTTTAGAAGAACTATGGACATAAGCTTTTAGGACAGCAGAATTAAATATAATTATAAATATATACTCGTATGTATAAAATGAAAGGATTTAAAAGCACGAATGTTTCTTTTATACATAATACAAACTTCTACTGCCCTTACTGCGATGAAAAAATATATTGCAGTAAGGGCAGTAGAAGTTTGTATTATGTATAAAAGAAATATTCGTGCTTTTAAATCCTTTCATTTTATATGTATAGATGGCGCGTTGTTGCTTTGTGTTAATACTCGTATGTCTTCTAGTGTGAGTGTCCTCTCATAGAGGTGTTCTAATGTATCAATAATGATAAGTTTTCTCTCTCTCTCTCGACAATAATTATACTGAATTGCGTCATCTGAAAAGCGATGTGCTCGATTCAATTTTTATTAATTTATTAATATTTTTTAATATTTAACTTATTTTCATAGTTCTCTACCATCCGTTAAGCTTATGTCTAGATATTTCTTATAAACTTTATATATTGTTCTTAAAATAGAGCAATACATATTTAAATTATTAGATAATAAAAAATACATGTATTGGAATGAATAAAATATTTGCAAATAAATTTTTTATTCAATCCAATATATGTCTTTTTATTATATACTAGCGGATGTACCCGGCTTCGCCCAGGTTTTTCTCGAGGGAATGTTTGTAGTCTAGTAATAAGAAAATATACTACACCTAAAAACTATCAGAGAAAAGAGAAACCACGGAAGGTGAACAGAAAAATGCTTACAATGGATGTTATGTTTACGATATCAAGTTAAATAAAAACATAGATAAAAATTTGCATATGTTGGTCACTATAAATTTGTATATTTGTTAGGCGAAATTAGAAACATGATAAAACAATTGGGTATTTAAAAACAAATGTAGAAATAAAAGTTGAAGTATAATAAACAATGTTAAAGATTAGTTTTAATTATTAATCAAGATTGTGTGTGAATATGTGAGAAAGATGTAATATCGTTGTTGTTTTCTTGGCCGACTGTTTTACATATGGTGTTATCTTAAAATTGCTTGTTTTAAATATTTTTTAGATTGAGATTATTAGCTAGTATGTAAAAAAATTAACTCTGTTGAAATTTAATTTTGTATTTATATATAAATTAAATTAACTCTGTTGATTTTTTTTTTGTATTTAATCGATAACAGCGAAGTTACGCATGTTAATGTTAGGAAATATATTTTGATGTTAAGCAACACCTGCTCCATCTCGTTTTACATAAATGTTGAAAATTTGGTTGAAATTGATGCATTGTAACGAAAGTTTTTAGTGATGTCCACTTATGAAATTTCCATTTTATTAATATAGATATGTTATATAAAAAGTCTACTACCTAATATATTAAATCTACCTCCAGGGGTCGCCGCTTTCCCTATACATATATATACATTTTTACGGGAAGACATTGATATATAAAGCATAGGGCTCCTCTCCCACTAAATTAAACGTCAAAGCTAGACCACATCTATTGACTGTCGCTGCAAACTAGCGGATTCGGGTCGGTGACAAAGCCACAACACCAGCTTTGGCAAACTGAGAAGTGTGCACCTAGAGACCATGGTTTCGGGCTAATGGCCCTCGTCAGCCCAGGCTAGTTTGCGACGACGGTCAATAAATGGTGTCTAACTTTGACGTCTATTTTGACGGGAGAGGTGACCTTTGTCTTTGTAGATCAATATCCTCCCGGCAAAAAATTACCATATATATGTGATGAGATCTGGTAGCCTCTTGTAGAATCCTGTCGACTAACTATGGTGTGAGTCCCTGTCAACTCTCGCTATACTGTGTTGACCGAGAGGAACAGTCAGGATAAGGAGTTTTCTAGTACCTCTCTGCACCTTGGAAGACCTTTAAAAGTTCTCACAGAGTACAGGAAGTCGTGGTCGAGGCAGAGTGGAAAGCTTGGGAATGTTCATACACAAAAAACGAAGACACAGTTGCACTAGGAAAGTTCCGTGAACAGATAAAAGCTGAGCTAGGAGCGAAAGATGGAGATAGAAGAGTTATTACTGGTCTACATGGTGGATGAGGTGGACCTGGGGTACAACCGACGAGGGCTCACGCAGATGGTGAAGTGACTGTCAAGTGACTGTATTTACAGGTATCTTTCCCGAGAAAGAGAGCATTGCATTTCAAAAGATGCGAAGAGTGTGGATCGTCTGGTGAAATTGGACACTAGCGCCGTCCTGACAGTTTTCAATCTATCTTTAGATGTTGTTTTGTGACTTCCATCTATCTCGAATTTAGACGTTTCTGACTTCTATCTCTTGCTTCAGTTCAACTCTTAACCTATTACAGAGTTTTATTTATTTATCCTCAGTTTGTACAAAGTACAATACATATGATGATGTAATGACACATGTCAATAATGCGTATAATCATTTACAGATGTGTTTCTATTATACAACATGAAAATCTTGTTATAAGTTATATACAATATGTGGTTGTTGGGTTAAATTACCATATACACTGGTGTCCAAAAAATAAGAAACTTTTGTTTTTTAATGATATGTTTTAAAATATACATCGCTAAAAGCTAAAAAGTAATTTAATTAGGTATTTTAAGTCGTAGAATTTATTTATCGCAACTATTCGATTCGGTAAAATTGAAAATATGCAAATTTTTGCTTGTCTTTATAAGTGCGCTATTTGGCGTGTCGTTTACCCCATCTAAGAATTGTCCAATTATAATTTTATTTAATCCTTAGTTAATTATGAATTTACGAAAAAATTTATCAGATTATTTAAAATGGAGAGCTGTTGGAAGAATGGAGGCAGGGCAATCACAAGTTGAAGTAGCAAAATGGCTAAATGTGAATAAATCTGTGGTCAGCAAAATATGGAAACAGTTCATTGAGACAGGAACCATCAAAAGAAAAGAAGGTTCTGGTAGAAAAGAAAAACAGCTACCTCTGAAGACCGTTATCTGGTCGTAACTGCCAAGCGCCATAGGGAGATGACAGCTATTCAACTCTCTAATGAACTCTCAAGTGCTACTGGAACGATAATTTCAAGACAAACTGTTTACCGAAGGCTTCACGGAGGTGCTCTTTATGCAAGACGACCAATGGTCTGTATCCCTTTAACCTCTGCTCACAGGAGAGCCCGCTTGAATTGGTGCTTGGAACATCACGCCTGGACTCATGATCAGTGGGCCAATGTTCTCTTCAGTGACGAGTCAAGATTTAGTTTAAACACAGATTCTCGACGAGTTTTCATCTGGAGGGAGCCTGGAACCCGTTATCATCCCAGTAACATCAAGGAAATAGACAGTTTTAGAGGGGGCAGTCTCTTAGACTGGGCTGGCATCAGTTCTAGCAGACGCACACCCCTCCACATTTTTTCTGGGGGCACTTTAACTGCCCAAAGGTACAGGGACGAGATCCTTGAGCCCTATCTAAGACGTTATAGAGATCAAATTGGTCACAATTTATTTATTTTTTATGGACGATAATGCTCGTCCATATAGGGCTAGGCTAGTCAATGAATATCTCCAGAGTGAGAATATTCGAAGGGTGGATTGGCCAGCCAGATCTCCGGACCTGAATCCAATAGAGCATGTGTGGGATGCTCTAGGGAGGCGTATTGGAGCTCGCCACCCCTCTCCCAGAACCCTCGTCGAGCTAAGAACTGCTCTATTGGAGGAATGGGGTTTACTACCCCTGGACCTCCTCCAAAGCCTGGTAAACAGTATGAGGGCTCGCTGTGAGACCTTGATAGCTGTTAGAGGTGATCATACTCCCTATTGATATCTTATTTCTTTAAGATCTGGAACCTTAGCTTCGGGTATGTTGGTAATAATTTGCATATTTCATAATTTCAAAAATATTTTTTTATTTTCATATAGCTAGTCAAATTCTCCATAGTTTAAACTATTTGTAGTTTGTATTACTCAATTAGAAGTTTGTATTATATTATAAAAGAAACATTCGCGCTTTTAATCCTTTTATTTTATATGTATAGATGGCGCGTTATTGCTTTCTATTTGTATACTAAATTTTATATTTGTTAATAAATTAGCTTTTGAGAAATTTCAATATTGGTTAAGTTTCTTATTTTTTGGACACCAGTGTATATATATATTGTCCCGTATATGAGCCTGAAAAACACCTACAACCTCCGCCAATAGATGGCGCTTTCGCCTGTTTCCCGTCTGGAACTAGTGTGGATATCGCCGACTGCTGTGGTCTTGTTTTCTGGGGCAAATGTTTGTAAATACACGTTTATATTGGCCCTAGGAGGTATCGTAATGTAAAATACCCGTTGAATGTTATTCTAGTTATATGTAATGTGTAGTAGAAATGACAATAAAAAGAGGAGGAGTGTTAGAAGTCTTTATGCCGTTTGCTGTTATGACTCTCTCTCCAATATCACAGCGGCTGCTCTTCTGGTAAGTCTCTCGTGTCCCCCCACCAGTGGTAAGGCCGAGAGATACTGCCAGAGGGAAAGGAGATCCACTTGAGTGGTGGTTCTCAGAGGGTCTTTGGGTGGTCTGCAGGCTAAGGCTGCAGAGGAGAGCAAAGGATCCAGGGTAGGTGATCCACGGTGTAGGAAGCGGCGTCGCCGCAAAGAACCAGATGGGAAACGCGCGACAATATGTACCTATAGGGGCATCTCTCTCGATAATTAAGTATCAGAACGATGCATTATGTTCATAACATTAGTAAAAACTTTAATATTGATGATAAAGAATAAGTCACAACACCAGTTTAGGCAAATTCAGACAACAACCTGTATACCATGCTTTCGGGATATGACCCTCATCAATACAGGACAGCTTCGATTCCATAACATCATACGAAAGGAGTTATGAAATCGGTCGAATTTATCAAACAGGTGTTTAAACTGGTGAAATGGCAAGTGCCAATGATGCCTCTTGTGCTGATGAAGGCCAAAGCCCGAAACCATGGTATACAGGTTGGCTCGTTGTCTGTATTTTCAAAAACTGATGTTCTGACTCATTCTTTATCTTCACTAGTAATGTTTATTACTAGGGTGATGAACAAGTGCATCGTTCTGATGCACAATTAAAGGTAGAGGTGCCTCTTTTGGTACATGAATATCATCTTCCCGCAACTCTATGTTGCATATATTAAACTGGCAAAACCACTGGGAAAGTTCACCATTGATGAGCCATTCCCTCACATTAATTTGTCGTTGCAGTAAGGGCAGTAGAAATTGTTTAATTTTTAAAAGAATCATACGCTTCTATAATACAAGATTGTCCCTAAAGTTCGTAAACACTTGCAAAAAATTGAAATATCAATATTATTCGCCGTTATGTATAATGTCTTTGTATTATGTGTAAAGTAATTGTATTATGTATTTTTATTTATTATCTGTATATTAATAAGAAAAACGTTTTAAGAAAAACACGAACTTTTGTGACAACCTTATAGATTCGAGTTTTCATAACAAATGGCACGCTAATCCCTAAATATATAAAAGACAGTGTATGTATATATGTATGTATGTATGTATGTATGTATGTATATATGTATGTATGTATGTAAAAAAATTTCAAAGATTTAATTTACGACTGGTAAAAAATACAGATATAAAAGATACAATCGGATGGGAAAAAGACTGTACATAGTCGGCGGTGTCCCTCCGAGGGGACGTCTTGATCACTTCAGCAGCTCAGAGATTTCTTAAAGTCGGTCAGTTTCCTGAGGGTTTTCCGATCGCCACTTTGAGCACGCTCAATGACAGCTCCAATGATGTCCAAGAGAATGGTCTTGCGTTCTGGCGGTGTTTTCAGAAGTACTTCCCTATAAGCATCGGGGTACAGAATCATACAGATGATACGATCCGCGTCGGTCCACATGGGGCTTACGATGGTCTCATAATTTAAATCTTTAAATAGGTCATGGAGCCAATCTTCACGGTCTGCATTGCTGCGGACACTCCGTAGTGGTGGAGAGGCTACTCTAGCTGGAGTCGGCTCTTCCCTGGGACGCTCTACAGAGGCGAGGCCTAGACCTTGATGATTACACATTTCGTAGTCTTTAAGTTCCTCGTCTTGCTGCGACGATGTCGTCGTTGATGTCGATGACTGGGGACTGTGAGTGTCGGTATTAGGTTCCTGGCCAATAGAGGATGATTTTGGCCTTTTTCCATTATCACTTTCCACATTCGGACTTTTATCCTCGTTCAGTGAGGTTTCTAGTGTCCTCTTTTTTGTTAGAAAGTCCATGGGTTCCTGGGTCGGTCTTGGTTCTGCCGTTGATGTCGGATTGGGTTGGGGTATGGGCTTCAGAATTGGGGGAGGGACTGTCTGGTTTAGGGCTTCTGAAAAGGTCATAGAGACCTTTGCCGCGATCGCAGGGTCGAAAGGGCATTGTTTCATAATGTGGCAGTGTCTTCTGCAGCCGGCGCAAATAACATCTTCACCAATGAAGATTCTAAAAGATTTATCCATGTAGGTTATGGGGATTGTTGCTGGCATTATTTGGTTTTCTTTTAATATGAAGACAATATCTCTTCGTAAAGATGAGAGATGCTTGAAGAGGGGATTCTCGGTAGGGAATGGGAGCGGTCTGATAGATAGGGTCCTACCATAGGGCTCGAGGGCCTTGAAGATGTCTTCGTCTTGGATTAAGGCCATTACCCCAGACAGGATGTATTTTCTCTCCACAGTGAAGAGTGGCTTAGGGTAGATCGTGGTGTCTCCCACCTTGAAACCATTATTTATCAGTTGAGTTGCCTGTTCATTGGTAGCCAGGGACACCACTGCCTGGCCATTTAATTTCCCGATAGAATGGATATTTTCGTGTCCAATTAAATTAGCGATTGAGATAAGGTGTTCTTCAGCGCTTTTGTCTTGAATTGCAGTAAATTTGATGGTCGATTTATTCGAATTACTACGTTTCTCGTAGGTCGATTTTCTTTTTTCGTCAATTATATTTTTTTCTTCTTTAGAGAACTGTCGTCTCTGATTTTGCATGATAGTAGATTTGTTTTCTTTGTTCGATGTGAAGTTGGCGAATTTGCATAAATGATATTTGAGGTAGATGAATGATTGATGATCTTCTCGCTCAATGAGCTCGCAGATGGTGATGACGCAACGTCAAACTTGGCCGTTGCCATGACGATGCTGCAAAACTACAACTTGTAGTTTTGCGATTTTATGAAAATTAAAGAATTAAAAAATTTCAAATTTGATGAAAATCAACAAATGATATATCAGAATGAAGCTTGAATCAAGGTGATTAAGATGGTATAGTTTCAAATTAATAAAACTGACGTTTGACAGGGTGAGAGGCGAAAGAATGAGGAGCTCGCGCGACGCGTGGCCGCACGGCCGGGTATGTATGTATGACAATTAAATAATTTTATTGACTTTTAGTCAATGATTACACCCAAAGTCAATGGGAGAAAGTACAAAAATTTACAATAATCTTGATTCTGTTAGGAGCGCAGAGCCAGCCTGAGCTCGTATATTCCCCTTTGAATTAAGGGGTGGTCATCGTGAGCATGTTCGGCGACAGTGCCGAGAAACTCGGCGAGAGTGGCTTTGTGTCTGGGTCTAGATCTGAGAGACTTGAGGAGGTACTCCCTACTCTTGAGCCACACGATCGAATGTGAGAGGTTGTCAATATCTAGCCCCTTCTTGAGTAGGGGCCCCAAGGCCTGTTGATAGTTCTGCTCTTTGAACAGGTCAAATATCCGGTCTACGCACTTAGTCTCCAGCTCCACCTGGGTCAGGAATGGCAGTGGAGGCGGAGGTGTCGCCATGGCCGGTGTTAGCTCTTCCCCATGGGGAGTGGGTGGTGTCGGCTCAGCGAGCCGAGGCGCAGGCGGTGGGGGTGGACAACGCTCTTTTTCCGTCATCGGATTGTCCTCCTCCATCTCCGTCGGGGCGGGCGGCGGAGGTGTCATCACAGCAGGCATCAGTTCTTCGCTGTGGGAAGTAGGCGGCGTTGGCCCAGAAGGCCGAGGCGCAGGCAGTGGGGGTGTTGAAGGCACTGCGGTAGGGGCGGTCCTCAGCTCTGACAAGACCTGTCGCAGGACTTTATAGATGTTACTATCCCCTCCGGGCCTCTGGCCCAAGAGTTGACGGATTAGGCCGGCGAGAGCGCCGCCCTGCGAGGGTGACAGGAAGGGTCCCCGCTTCCGAGCCTTGGTCTTTGAGGAGAGGATGTCCAAGACCTCCTCCCGCCCGAGGCCAAGGGCGTCCGTCTGGGCAAAGGAGACGCCCGGATTCCTCTCGATGAAAGTCACGAGGCCTTCTCTCGTAGATGTTTTTGACGAGGATGTGGAGGATGTAGAAATCTCCTCGATGATGGACATCTCAACGTCCGGTGTTGGGGCTGCAGGCACGTGACTCACAGGTGCCCGCAGGGACGGAGCAGGGGTCACAGGTGGAGGGGCAGGAGACGCCTCCTCCATAGGTAAGGTCGGGGCCGCTGGTGGAGATGGCCGAGGTGCTGTAGATGGAGTCACAGCTCGGGCGGCAGGAGAAGCGCCAGAATCCTCGACAGCTGGACTGGGAGGTGCTGGCGCAGGCGCGGCCGAGAACCGTTTAGGCAGTCCAGGCGCGGTCAGTGGTTGGAGTTTGGTGGGAGAGGGCGGTGGAGCCCGTCTGGAGGTGGTGGACTGCCCGTGGAGAAGGGGGCAGTTGGCTCTTCTGTGTCCCTGTCCGTGGCATCTAGAGCATTTGATGCCATATGTAAGGTAGGCCGGCCAGGCCTCACCTTTAATTTTAATTTCAAAGCGGGTGGGAAGCTTGTCAACGGTAACGCCGTCGTGGAGGAGAATAAAAGCCTCCCGACGGCCGTCAGTGAAGTCAAATTCGCCAGCCCTAAGCAGTTTGGGGGCGATCGAGGTGATTCGTCCAAATCGGGAGAGGGCATTGATCACGGCGGCGTCCTCCACAAAGAAGGGTAGGTTCCCTATTGTGATTTTGATGGAGCTCTTCCTAAAGGGGAAGGTTCTAATGAGGGTTCCCTCGACCTCGAGGCCCTCCCGGATCAGCCGTTCCGCCAGGGATCTGCTTTGTGAGTCCCAGCAAGTAGTGCCCATTTACCTTGGCAAATTGGACAACGTTCTTGGATCCTCCGACGACTCTTTCAATGGCTTTTAGGTATTGATATGTCTGATAGTCCGGGCAGAACTCCAGGTAGAGGCACTGCTCCTCGTTGCAGGACGCCTGGCGAGCTCTGGCTTCCACGATGTGCGCCCTCGTGGTCCTGATCTCCTGGACCTGCCGCACCCATGTAGGCGAGGATCTCCGTCGCCCAGTTGCCGATCCAGCGCCGTTGGACTGTGCGGCCGTAACGCCCGGCGCTCCCGTGTTGCGGCGTTTTCTTTTGTTTTGAACGACGATAAAGTCGTCTCCAGAAACAGGACCTTGATCCTCAGATATTTCCGCCCAGTTCTGTCGGCTTGGAAGCGCGCCAGACGAAGGCATTGTAGCGGCAAATTCGTGCGACACGGCAGATTTTGCATATCGTTCGCTAGTATGCAGATTTGCATTACTGGCCGATTCTTGCATTTCGATTGAATTGTCAATCTGCAATTGGTTTTTCGCAGATATTTCCGCGTCGGTTTGAGATATTAAGCCGTGCCTTACAGGCAATTGATCGGCATCAAATGGGCTATCTGCCCATACCAAACTTGACGTGGCACCAACGTTCATACACCCGCCAGGGTGGAAAAAAGGCGGAGCTCGACCAAAGCGTGGCCGCACGGCCGTGTATGTATGTATGTTTGTCGGATATACACGTCCACAATACGTGACTAATCTGACTGAAATTTTAACAGTATATAGAGTTGAATCTGTAAAAACTTATATGCAACTTTTCAGGCATCTATCTCGAATATTCTTAAAGTTATTAACAAATTTTCCCTATTTCACTTGCAACCAGCGCCTCACTGCGGTAACTTCGAGAAGTAAAGTTGGGGAAGGATGGACCACGTGGGGCGACAGGGGATTGGTGGAGCGGGACGTTTCACAAGAGTGACGGCCTTGAGTAACGTAATGATGGCGTAGGGGCAAGAAATCACTTGTTATCATAATTTTAGGTATATATCAAATTTAAAATATATTCATATAAAAATCAAAATAATACAATTTTAAAATATCGTTGTGGAAATTTACATTTTATATGTTAAAAACACATAAAGTTTGGAGCGAGACGTTTCACAAGAGTGACATCCACGGCGCCAATTTATAATTGTAACGAATAGTATTTGAATAAAAACATTTAATCGTGTAAAAGCCGGGCGTTGTCATTCGGCTAGTAATGTAATAATAGTTGATATGAGTACTCACCCACGATGTCGAGGGTGACAAAGATGCTTTTCTTGGGGACCGTGCTGACTTGGCATTCATACACCCCCGCGTCCTTCTTGGAGGGATACTTGAGTTGGAGCGTCCAGTCGTCCGAGTTCTCCAAATGGAGCACTTTGACCCTCTGGTCGTTGGTGTAGGAGAATTTGCCGACTGTCAGGACGTGGAGGTCGTGGCGACGTATCCATGACACCTGGACACACCGTCGTCGTTTATTAAGGCTGTACATGTTCGTATGTTTCAGAACAATCGTCTACATACAGTACTATCAGTTGTATACCATGTCTTGGAGAGAGTACACTTGTACATATCCGTATATTCTACAATATCGTCTACACTTAGTCCTGCAAGCGATATACTATATGAAGAGACTATTTTGCATATACATGGCCGTTTATTGCAATAAAATCTATATTCAGTAAAGTAGCCGGAACACCATGTTTTAGAGAGAAGACACCTGTAAATAGCAGTAGATGTTACAGAATTGACTACACTCAGTACTTCCAGCGGTATACTAATGTACAAACAGCATCTGAATATACATGGCCGTAAACTTTGTAACAAAATCTACATTCAGTAGAGCGGCGGGAACACCATGATTAAGAGAGAAGACACTTTTAAATCGCCGTAGATGTTACAATAGTGTCTACATTCTGTATGGAAGATGGATTGCCATGTCCGCGCAGTCTTCACCCAGCTCTCGACGAGTAAACACCTATCAAGACCTGCTCCTGGAAGAAGGTAAATCTTCTATACTTTAACTTTGAAACCTACCCCAGAACATAGAAGGATTTATTCGCTCAATAGCGACTACTAATATACTTATATTTTATTTAATATATATTTGCCAAATTTAAAAAAAGAATGGACAAGCGCCTTATCACCAAGGTCCAATCGGTATTTCCTTCTTTTGTCCTCTTCATGCAGAACTTAGAAGACATCGTGGCCTTGAAACCTAAAATGCTGGAAGATGCGAACATTAAAAGACTGTTTAAATCTACTGTTACTAATGCGAAAGCTCTCCTAGAGTCCATGCCCCAGGATATAGGACAACTTGTCATTCATGAGCGCATTGACAGAACGTCAAAGAACATGCAAACCATAGAAAACAATGTAAAAACCACCTTTTCAGAGGTGAAGCAACTAGGCGAAAAGTGCGATAGGTTCGAAAAGACCCTAAATGAAGGTTTTGGGTCTCAAAACGCCGAGGTAGCCAATTTGATTCAAGAATCAGTACAGGGCGGGATCGATGAAACAGTGGTGCCACTGCTTAAAGAGACAGAAAGGAAATGCAAGAGCAAGATAGAAAAAGTATTTTCTTCTAAAGTTTTAGAAATAGATTCGCTGATTGAATCAAAAAATGAAACAATTATGTCCCGTCTGGAGAGCCTCGCTATGGAGGTCTCCAACATAAAAGGAGTTATGTCGTCTTGTTCAGCGGAGATTTTGGAGAATTGCTCCAAAATAGTTAGCTTACCGGACCAGTCAGGTATAAAGGAATCCATAAAAGAATTAGAAGAAAAGACGATCTCTAACCTCGCGAAGGAGCTGAAGGAGCTTAAACATAATAACCCTACAACTTCATCCAGGACCATTCAGCACAACGAACGGCCCCATCGCAATGTTATGAAAGGAAGGGTCACTGTGGATGCAAAACATCCTGACCATACCGACCTGCAGGCAATAATAAAGAAACGTGTCCCCCTAGTTGAACTAGGGATAAGTAGGGCCAAACTATCGACCCTCAAAAACAAAGGGTGCCTAATTGAGGTCCCTGAGTTGAAGGATGCGCAAAAAATTGGAGACATTCTAATGAAATCTGTAGATGCCTCAAAATTGATAGTCAAGATACCAAAAGGGCCAGTTCCGGTCATAAAATTGATCGGAATTAACAAGGATATGAACAGGGAAGATTTAATTAATTACGTTAAAAAAATGAGCAGCCTCCCGAATATCGACATCAGACCTTTCAGGCACCACGAAGATAGATTCAACAGGAACACCTGGTTCGCCACAATTGATGGAGATTCCTTCACCTCACTGAAGACTGCCTCAACCCTGGAAAATGGCCTGCTTAGGCTACATGGGAACTGGACCTCCCTTAGCTGGACGGAAGACTTCTCACCACGGAGATGTGGTAAATGCGCTGGCTTTCACGGAACGAAGGTCTGTCAAAAAGAGGAAACATTATGCCTGAACTGCGGGGCTTCAGACCATCAGAGCGCCAATTGTAAAGAAGCACCCAAGTGCGTCAATTGCACCAAGGCCAACATTGCCAACCCAGCTCTGAAACTTGACACTAACCACCACTCAATGGCATATAAATGTCAATGCTACAAGAACAAGGTCTCGGCACTAAAACATTTTAGACTTTAACAAATTGAAGAATACTCCACAAAATGCCAGGATTTAAAAATATGAAAGTAAATAAAAAGGCACAAAAACTTAATAATAATACCATGTCTAGCCTGAACATTTTTTCTCAAAACCTGGGCAGGAGCTATATCAGTATGGATAATCTCCTGCATCACGCCGCCCTTGGTGACGCCGACTTAATCTTGATACAAGAACCTCCACCTAATGATGACCGATACAAAATGACGTGGCAGAGGATTTCAAGCCATGATAACAAGTCGCTGATTTTTATCAACCCCATGGTACGCAGTTTCTGCGTTCATACTTCCACACATACTTCCACCATCCAAATCCTAAAAGAGGGAAGATCCACCTTCATCACCAACTGCTACGTGCCCCCTGTGGACCCCACGCAAGAGGACAGCGCCTTCTCCACTCTCTTAGATGACCTGGAGGCTGCATGTAACAAGGTAGGCCTAGATAACCACATAATAATGGGAGACTTCAATGCTCACAACAGTCTTTTTGGTGGCAATCACAACGACCTTAGAGGAGAAAAACTTCTCGACTTTGTTTACACAAAACAATTAGAAATAATTTCGGATATATCTCGCCCTACCTTTGACAATACAAGACATTTGTCTCATATTGACCACACATTCTCCTCCTTCAACATCTCACAGTCCCTCTCGTGGACAGCAGAACCATTTTTAAGCACTAGCGATCATGTTAGCATTCTCTTAAAACTCACTACACCAGACAGCCAAGAAACACCCCCCCTGGATAGACCCAGGTTTAACGTTAATTACGCTAAGAGGCAACGTTTCGTGAACCTACTTAATAGACAAATCAATAACCTACCCGTAATTAACCCACAGAATTGCAATACTGGCAACCTAGATGAATATATAGATTTACTAACAAACATCATTGGTTCCTCTTGTAAAAAAATAAATAAACAAACTCTCAACCCTCCAAGATACAAAGAAAGACACAACCCTTGGTGGAATGAGAATCTCCAAACATTAAAAATAAGGCAATGGCTCTTAAAAGATTATACAAAGCCACAGATAACGACGCAACACTAAGACTTAACAGGGTCCAAAGGTTTAGGGTAGCTCTGGCCATATATAAAAAAGCAATCAGGAGGGCCAAAAATTCATTTTACAAAAAACATTTCGAAACTATCACAACATCCAATCCGTTTACAGGTCCATACAAAATCATCAGTGGGAAGAAGCTTAGGCCAACAACCTTTCACTCCTTTAGAAAAACCAACGGGGAATTAACCAAAACAGCTGACGAAACTTTTGCATACTTTATCTCCCAAAAGTATCTGGACACAACAAGTGACACAGATACAACACCCTTTGAGTTACAAGACTCAGGCCAGCAACACTACTATCCCCTCATCTCCATGGTGGAAATATCCAGTGCCATCAGGACAATGGGTCACAAAAAGGCCCCTGGGCCTGACGGTATTATGAGAAACCCCATACTATTCCTTAATGACGAACACCCCGTGATACTTAATAACCTATATAACGCCTGCCTGTTCCTGGGTTACTTCCCACAAGCCTGGAAAATTGGTCACATTATATTTCTACAGAAAAAAGACAAAGACCCTCGGGACATAACCTCCCTGAGACCTATCACCCTCCTGAACTTATTTGGGAAAATCCTCGACAAAATTATTGTCAACAGGATTACATATCATCTACAGGTCACGAACCGTCTAAACGACTCTCAGTTTGGATTTAGGTGGGGTAAATCGTGTGAAGAGGCCCTAAGGAAAGTTAAGGACATCCTACACAAATCTAGGTTGGTTAATAACCACTCGATAGTCATCTCTATGGATATCGAAGGAGCGTTTGACAACGCCTCTTGGGATATCATCAGAGAATCCCTAAAGGAAAAGGAAGTCCCCCCTTATCTCAGGACTATGATACACAGCTACCTGTGCTCCAGAAAGGTATCCTCAGACGCTAGCCCACAGAGTCTTATTGACCCGTTACAAATCACAAGAGGCTGTCCACAGGGCAGCAATAGTGGCCCTCTGTTCTGGATCCTATATATGGACCCGATCTTTAGTATCCTTAAAGATGAAAACGTCCATACAATAGCATATGCGGATGACCTGCTTCTCATTTGCACAAGCACAAGCCGCGTTAAGGTCGAAAATATTACCAACAGAGCTCTGGAGACCCTCCATACCTGGATAACCTCGAGAAAACTAAATATCGCCCCGAAAAAAAGTGCTGCCTTATATGTCGCTCCTGCAGGCCGAAACAAAGGTGCGGGAAAAGGAGGCGTCAGAAACCCAGCTATAAGAATGGACGGCAACCATATTCTCTTTAAAAATACCCTGAAATTCCTCGGGGTAACATTTAATAGACACCTAACATGGGTCGATCACGCAAAATCCATAAGGGATAAAGTTCTATCCAAGGGAATGGAATTGAGAAGACTGACGAGGGAGAACCGCGGCCTGGCGCCTTTGGTCACAAAAAGACTCTATAAAGCAGGCTTCGAAAGAATCATCTGCTATGCCGCCTCGGTTTGGTGGAGACAGGAAAACAACAGCTTGACGCACAAGATCCTTAGCTCAGCGCAGAGACCATTCGCTCTGGCTATATGCAGGGGCTACAACACTCTTAGTACTGACGCCGCACTGGTCCTATCAGGCCTGGTACCTATTAACAATATCCTAACGCTCGAATCCAAGAGGGCGGAATTAATACGCCCAGGCTCTGATATGGATACAGATCCCACTCCAGAACAGGTTGACTCACCCCCTCTACAATGGTACTGCCATCCAGCAGAGGTCCACCTCATTACCTATGATAAATCCATTCCAGACTCATCATCTCTTACCATCTACACTGACGGCTCAAAGTCTGATGATGGGGTGGGGGCTGGTTGGTGCCTATATTCCAGAAATATCCCTCTGCTGAAAAAATCGTACATTCTCAGAGAAGAAAATTCGGTTTTTCAAGCAGAATGCTTGGCAATATACAAGGCTCTTGAATGGTTTTTAGAACAACCGCACCAATCAATCACGTTAGCGTCAGATAGCCTATCTTCCCTTGAATCACTGGCTAGTCCATACACTAAAAGCTGGTCGGTAATGAGAAATAAGATTCTTGTTAATAATATTATTAACTCGGGCAAAACAGTGTCTTTCCACTGGGTCAAGGCACATGTGGGATTAGAGGGCAATGAAATGGCGGATTCCCTGGCTAGACTTGCATTTAAATATCCCGCCCCATACGTCCCTATCCCCACCCCTAAATCATGGTTTAAATACTCCGCCCGCAAAAAAGCGATCTCAGATTGGCAAACATCTTGGGATGCCTCCCTCAAGGGTAGATCCCTGTACAATTGGATCAAATTTGTCAAGGCGGACAGGATCTACTCTTCCAGCGCCCTTAACTCCATCCTAACAGGCCATGGCCCCTTCTCTAACTACTTTCAACGCTTTAAAATAAAAACCCCATCCCCCTGCAGGTGCGGATACGCGAACCCTGACTCTGACCATTTCCTTTTGGCGTGTCCTCTTCTGGACTCGAGCAGACCAAGGTGCCTTAAGAAGCCTAATCCAAACAAACCACATCTACTATCAGATCATAGGAAGGCTCTGACAACCTTCTCAGAAATCGCCGTAGCATTCTCAAAGGATCTATACCCCCCTACTCATCATTGAACACTTTCATCGTAATATAAGGAAGGTCCATCTGCGTCTTTATCATCATTAACCTACTCTATCCCGCAAAATATTTAAACCCCTTCAAATATACCAGCTGTTGACCTGTCTCGCCACATGCATACCCCAAAAATTAAGGATTCTTCCAAAATTGAGTTTATAAGTAGTTTCTCCTCTCTATATATCACATGTTTTCCACCCTGATTCCACTTTTAAGGGGTACATTATTTTGGATCGGCACTAAAACATGTGTGGTCAATATATTCACTTTGGACAGGTCTGCAAACAAGTATGCTCTCCATTTTCTCTCTAGTCTTGGTTCAGGTAATAAAACTATACACATAATTTACTCAAAAATGGACAAAGTATAGATAAACTAGTAAATATCAGGAGTATTCACGTACAATTTAATAAATTCCCATGTACTCAATCAGATTCGGGATTAATAGGACACGTTCTTTCCGGTTTTATAACTATGGTACAGTTGAATCCTCTTTTTCAAATTCCCTATAGTTCGTGTGTACCGTTTTATAAACATATAAATAACACATCTTTAAAACGTTTTAGTATTTCGACATTAAAAAAAAAAAAAAGTTCAAACGCACTTATTAAATAACAAGTCACTTGTTATGATGACGCGGCCGTTTCTGATGACTCGATAAGAATCGAAACCGCCTACCCCATGATTTGCATATTACATATTTTGCGTCTTTGTATCGACCATACTCAACATATACATATACTTTAAGACACAGTATATGAGAATTTAAATAATAGGCCTTTAATAATAGATAGTCCACGCATTAGCGTCAGGAAACCATAAAAACATGACCAAAACACAAGGGTTTACACACTGAGGCTGCATGATCACCTAGCATTCTCCAGCTTTAGGTTCTACATATACTATTTAAAATACATACTTTCAATAAGAATACATCTGTTGGGAATATGGTTTTCCACTATGCTACCACATATACTGCTATTAACCACATTAAATTCTCTCCCATTATCATGGAGTTGTCTAGACCTTTCATGTTTAGTTTAGTTTACCTTATACGTCCTAGAATAAGATCCTCCTTACATGTACAAATCCTCTATACCTATATAGCTGCTCTCTCTTATATGTCTTTGTTATTTGTACTCTGTATATACCACAATAGTTAGGCAGCCATTAATTAACAGCCCTCCATAGATTTCTACCTCCCCTTTTATTATTATTATTTTTGTTGCATGCTGTCTTTATATATTTCACTTCTTTCAGCAACACCCCTCTTAACTTGCTGGTTCAGTATATCTTCACTTTACTACCTATCTTCGATTCTAGATACCTCTTTGCCTTCTGTATATAAAACTTTACTTAGCAATACCCCTCTTAGCTTGCTGCTTTATTATGTTTTCTCTTTTACTATTTATTTAAACTTCTAACTACTGATTTGTGCGGGATGCAAGGACATTACTGTCTATATCATCCCTGGTCTTCGTTGTATGGAGCCTAAATAAATTTATCTGCCATGTCCGCGCGGGGAAGAAGTTTTTCCCGCCCTCTACAATCACTCTAGAGGGGAGTGAGTGTTGAGGCGTCTCTGCGTGTTGTCCTCCGTAGGGGTGCCACTGACTGACGTCCAGTGAAGCTGTAAGCTGGCCGTCTTTCCTTGGTTGTCTGAGGCGTGGCACACGTGTCTTGAAACTCTTGGGTCTTCGCTCTGTGTGTGCGTCATTGGGAGCGCCCTTGCCGTGCGCGAAAATTGCACCAGGGCTAGGCCTGGTGTTGAAAAACCAAGGGGTGCACACAGTAGTACCACCCCCCCCGCCTCCGCGTCGGTTCTCCGCGTCAACCTCAGAACCTCAGAGGTCCTTGATTCGACGGCAGATTCAGGGAGTACTGGGAGCTAAGGGTTCGAGGGCTAAAGGGGGGGGAGTCCTATTGGAGCGTAGGACGGGTTCTTCTAAGTCCGACGAGAGGGCTCGGTCAGCAACCTTGCCAATGACTCTCGATGACGCCTGTGGGTGAGTGGTCAACCCCAGAGAGCCAGACCATAATGGCGGGCGCGAGGGGCCTACCAATGGCCGCTCGGTGCATGGAGAATGCATCATTCCTTCTGGCTGTGTGTGGATCTAGATTTCAGCGAACTACAGGGGACGCAAGGGCCACTTTGAGCCTATATCGTCCCTGGCTTTGCCGAATTTCCTATCTGCCATGTCCGGTACGGGGAAGAAGTTTTTCCCGTCCTCTACAGTCACTCTAGAGGAGTGAGTGGAGAGGCGTCTCTGCGTGTTGTCCTCCGTAGGGGTGCCACTGACTGATGTCCAGTGAAGCTGTAAGCTGGCCGTCTGTCCTTGGTTGTCTGAGGCGAGGCGCACATGTCTTGAAACTCTTGGGTCTTCGCTCTGTGTGTGCGCCATTGGGAGCGTCCTTGCCGTGCGCGAAAATTGCACCAGGGCTAGGCCTGGTGTTGAAAAACCAAGGGGTGCACACAGCAGTACCACCCCCCCGCCTTCACGTCGGTTCCCCGTGTAAACCTCAGTACCTCAGAGGTCCTTGACTCGACGGCAGATTCAGGGAGTACTGGATAAGGGTACGAGGGCTAAAGGGGGGGGGGGGGAGTCCTATTGGAGCGTAGGACGGGTCTTTCTAAGTCCGAACGAGAGGGCTCGGTCAGCAACCTTGCCAATGAACTCTCGGTGACGCCTGTGGGTGAATGGTCAACCCCATGGAGCCAGACCATAATGGCGGGCGCGAGGGGCCTACCAATGGCCGCTCGGTGCATGGAGAATGCATCATTCCTTCTGGCTGTGTGGATCTAGATTTCAGCGAAAGCCTGGGATGCAAGGGCCGCTGTTGAGCCTATATCATCCCTGGCTCAGTCTGTGATTGAGCCGAATTTCTATTCTGCCATGTCCGGTAGCAAAGACACTTGCACATGTCCGTAGATTTAACAATACCGTTTTCATTCAGTACTGCCAGCGGTATACTAACGTAGAGAAGACATCTAGATATACATGGCCTTGCAACAAAATATACATTCAGTACAGTAGCCGGAATACCACGTCTTGGAGAGAAGACACCTGTATATGGCCGTAGATGCTACAATAGTGTCTACATTCATTATGGAAGACGGATCAGCATGTCTTAGAGAGATGACACTTGTACATATCCGTAGACGTTACAACAGCGTCTACATTAAGTACTGAAAGCGGTATACTATGTGGAGAGAGGACATCTGTATATACATGGCCTTAGATCTTGCAGAAAAATCTACATTTAGTACAGTGCCCGGAACACCATGTTTTGGAGAAAGGACACTTGTACATATCCGTAGATGTTACAATAGCGTCTACATTCAGTTCTGAAAGCGGTATACTATATATATATATATAGAGTGAAGATCTGGATATACATGGCCGTAGACTTCGCAGCAAAATCTACTTTCAGTACAGTAGCCTGAACGCCATGTTTTGGAGAGAAGACACCTGTAAATGGCCGTAGATGCTACAATAGCGTCTACATTCAGTATGGAAGACGGATCAGCATGTATTGTAGTAAAGACACTTGTATTTGTCTTTATATGTTACAGAAGCGTCTACATTAAGTACTGAAATTGGTATACTATGTGGAGAGAGGACATCTGGATATACATGGCCTTAGACTTCGCAACAAAATCTACATTCAGTAAAGTAGCCTGGACACCATGTTTTGGAGAGAAGACACTTGTAAATGTCTGTAGATGCTACACAATAGCGTCTACATTTAGTATGGAAGACAGATCAGCATGTGTCCTTTAATAAGGACACTTGTACATATCCGTAGATGGTACAATCGTGTCTACATTCAGTACTCACACAATACAACAATTAAATTTTCAAATACGGCTTTTCTTAGCTATAAAAATATTCATTAGTTAGATTACCAATTTAATACAAAGAAAAAAAAATGTAGATAAAAACATCAGAAATTCATATTTTCCGAAACCTCTCAAAAACATTCCAAGAATCGACACACATACAGTCTGAAAGAAAAAAAAAACTCACAAAAAATACTGTCGATTTAAACGATGGCAACTTTGTGAATCCATTAATTAGCTCGTTGCTAATTTGTTTCTTTCAGAAGACGTCCCTCTAATTGGGAACCTGATTGGAATAAAATCTCTCTAATTTCCCTCTCTATTAGAATTACAGCGCAGAAGACATCTCACCACAATTATTTTAAAAGCCGCCACATAGTTATCCGAGAGATCAAGTTTCAAACACCAATTAAACGGAGCCATTTTAGAGAAACGAGTTGATATTCAATCCACCACTTAAACTGAGAGTTTCATATCACATTAACAGACGCCTATTTACATATATTAGTAATTTTACATAGCTTAGAATTCTTTGTATTCTTTATTTAAAACTTTTCAAATGTAATTTCAAGTACCATTTTACCAATATGATGAGTAACCTTAACAACCATCCATATTTTATTGTATATCGTTTTTTTCATATTCTGCAAAAAATTTAAAAATAAACGGTAATATTTATAAAATTAATTTTACCTTACTTATCAATGGTTCTAAATCCAAAAATATGCATAATTTACACTCATGGACAAAATTTAAGGAAGTGGAAAGTGTTTTATTATGCCGGATGTCTGTTCTTTTGAAGAAGACAGAGACAGTTTTGTTCACACTTGGTTATCTCGTATATCTCCAATAAAATTCACTGTAATATATTTCAGTGTTATTGTCTGAATCCCGATATACATGCTAAAAGGTACAACATTCTTAAGTTTTGCCCATGAGTGTATCTTTCAGAGTTATTGTCTGAATCCCGATATACATGCTAAAAGGTACAACATTCTTAAGTTTTGCCCATGAGTGTATCTTTCAGAGTTATTGTCTGAATCCCGATATACATGCTAAAAGGTACAAATTTCTTAAGTTTTTTCCATGAGTGTATATTTCAGAGTTATTGTCTCAATCCCGATATACATACAAAAGATACAATTTTCTTAAGGTTTGTCTCTCCATGAGTATATAAGATAATATATTTGAGTTAGGCTAAATATAATTAGAAAATATAATGATCTATATAGAACATATAAAAAATAGAAAACAAAAAATATATATTAATATAATTTAAATGTAAAGAATTGAACAATTATTTCCGAAATATAAATAAAAAGCCACATTTCCCATAAGAATATATAAAGGAGAGAGATATATTTATAATATAAAAAATCTTCTAAAATTACCATAATAAAAACAACAACAACAACAATTTATGTAAATAAAGATGTAGAAAAAAAAAACAAGTTAAGCCTTTTTCAATCAGAAGACAGAAGGTGGAGGTATCTAAACTAGGCTTAGTTTCCCATAATTCCTACAGATGGCGCTATTCAGCTCTGCTATGAATACAAATGACGTTCTAATTAAACACGTCTCGTCATGAAAAAATGCCATTTGCTCACAATTTGACAATGGATTAATCTTGCCATTTCCTTGGAGATTAAAGAAGCCAATCTTAACTCGCTTTGGAGAACATTCCTTAGTAGCCGCAATATACATAATTAAAATAAAGGCATATTTTGGATCAATATATTTATTAAAATTCAATATTTCGACGAGGCTGTTCGCCTATCTTCTAGGAAATCAAATACCTTGTAAGCTTATTATCCACGTGATGTACGAGAAGTGTTGTTTTATATAACATATGTTGTTGTGACCAAACCAATTAACTTGAATTATTATATCTTCAGAAATAAAATTATATATATATATGACATATGCTATATAAAACAACACTTCTCGTGCGCGCATCACGTGGATAATAAGCTTACAAGGAGTTTGAAATTTTCCTAGAAGAAGATAGGCGAATAGCCTCGCGAAATATTGAATTTAATAAATATATTGATCCAAAATATGCCTTCATTTTAATTATCATAAATGGATTGCTCTATATTTAACACTATAAATGCTTATGTAAGCCGTCAAAAAATACCCTTTTTACATTTTTAATATATCAACACATTACTTATTTTAATATTTATTTTCTTTATTTTTTCACATGTTTAGCGTAATTATGCAAAATTGTGGCCTTTAATAGCTACTTCTTGGTTCCTAAGAAAGCCTCAAGGAACAAGTTTTGGTCGTTGTGGTACAGCCTGAACCACGCTGACTAGGACCAACAGCCCGAAACGCGTACGTGGTTAGCTTTTTCTTGATTTAATCAAGAAAATGAGTTTGCCAAATATTATAGAACATTATAAAATAAATAAAGCTTCCAGGGCTAAGTTTCTTTTATATTTATTTTCAAGCTTTCGGACTTGTCAGTACTATACAAGAATTTACAAGGATATACAACAAACTTAACCCTGGAAGCTTTATTTATTTTATAATATTATAAGTCAGGATAGAACGTTTATTATAGAACATACCTAAATAAACGTTTAGTTTATTTTTATTCCACTTGATGGTGCTCTGCTATCTAAAATGCTCATGTGAACTGTCTGGGTATACCTATTTTATTTTTAAAACATATATGTAATATTGTTGTAAATGTCGACGTATGGATAAACTGGCAGTCGTGTACGTGAGGCGAGTGTTGATGTTCTTCCCACACGCGGACAACAAGAAGCAGAGGCAGGGCTGGATGTTAGCACAGAGAAGGATCGGGGACAGCCCACGAGACAGAGGTAGAGGCCATGACACAAACTTGGATGCTTATCCCCGAGACATGGAGGGAAAGAGTGTGTGATAGACAGCAGCCGTGAGTCGATGGCCACCCTCTAGAACATCTGCTGCTGACCTCCGCCAAAACCTGTCCTGTTTACAGGGGTCGTCTATAAAGAGTCCCTGGGGGCCCCACATGGGCTGGGCGTTGCCTTTTTCCTCCCCTCTGTCCATGCCACCAGCTGACCGCTCTCTCTTTGGATCTTTATTTTGACGTCACTATTTTTTAGTTTAAATACAAATAGGGGGTTAAAATACAAATAATTTATATACAAAACATGGGGTGGTAGTAAATAGAAAGGGTCATTATTATACAGTTTAAAATATACTATATATATATATATACAAAATAATAATTTTTATATAACTATAGCGAGTATAAAATTAGGCGTATTTTGAATTTAAAGTGTGTTGTGTGGGATTTCCCTAATTAAAAACAATATTTTGAGAAGAGAGAAAAGCGCCCTCTCTTTTCCCTTTATTAGGTTTTTAATTAAAAAACAGCATTATCTTAGTAATATATATAAGGTTGTCCCAAATATTCGTGTTTTTCTTATTACTCGGCGAATAATATTATAACTCGGCGAATACATAATAATAAATAATACAATTACTTTATACATAATACAAAGACAAGCTTTACCGCAAATGTTTCTTTTTACACACAGAACAAAAAAAGCATAATTTTAATTATTTTAAGGAGAAATAACGACTATTTCTATCCTTAGGGATGAAGTATGAATGAATGAATTGTGAAGTCTAAACCGTTGGTTTTCGACCGCTACGACCCTGGTTCGATTTCCGCATTAGGCACCTTTTTTTCTGATTTAAACAAAAAATGCTCAATTGGCCCCCGATTCTAGCAAGAGTTCAATTACACCAGCAAGTGCAAGTAATCAAACGGGGATCTTGCACATTTGTAAGTGCAAAGTCGAACTGCTCTTCACATATGTAGACATGTGTACTTACAGTAAAAGCAGTCGCCTACTTCTACCCACCATGATTATCATGGCCTGTACCAGGTGTACTAGAGATAAGCAAATATGATATATTTCTTGAATATAAAAACATCGATTCTTAAATGAGCTCAACAACTTCCCAACTCAAACTTTACACATAGACACCCAGTGTTTTGATACATGAGAGATAGCTGTCAGAATTTTTTGAAGATCAAAGGGATAATTTGTAAAAAAAAAAGGGGGGGGGGGTAAATATATAATCTACTCATATATGTCAAACTATATAAGTGCCATGTGATTGGACACAAATATAATTATTATTAATGGGAGGACCTTGTTCATCAGTGGTGAACCCTCCCAGCGGTTTCGCCAGTTTAACCTACATTGCAGTAAGGGCAGTAGAAATTGCTTATTAAAAAAAGAATCATACGCGTCTATAATAGTTTCGAATTTTTATAACAGATGGCGCGCTAATGCATCATAATTATTATTAGTTATGTTTTTTTTTTTGTAAAGGAAATGGATGAAAAGGAAAATTCATTGACTTTGATTAAAATATACAAAGTAATAATTTTCACTTTTATTTGATATATAATATTCATTTTACCCAATTAGATAATTATGTATTATTACTTATATCGCACAAGTTAGAATACTTTCAAGTTTTTTTTAGAGAAAACCACACCAAGATGCTCTGCGGCGAGGACCCGATTTGTACCTTCTGTAATTCAAAACTAAAAAATGAAATTACTCCCTATATTTTTGATTGCTCTGCTCTGAAAGAAGAACCCTTATGCTCAAAACTGGGCAACTCTGTGCTTCACTTCCATCAATAATTCACAATATGACCCAGAATAAGTATATTGCTACGGCGTTTTATAGTTTCCACAAGTCCATATCTCAGAAGAAGGCCAAGTGACACTCACTCCTCACTTTCTTACTGCTACTCTTTTTGTGTTGTTTTTCTTGCTTTCCTCTTTCTTTTTCTTGTATTTTTTCTTTTTCTTCTGTCTATATCGTTGTTTCCTTTGTCTCACTGCTTTGTTCTTATGCATACCTCTGGTGAATCCTGTATAGGGTCAGTGACCCTAAATAAAGGCTTTTTGTTGTTGTTGTTGTATAATGTGGAAGGTGAAAAGAGGATGAGTAGAAGGAAATGAAATGGCGGCAGAGCATTCTAAAGATCTAGACCAGTTTTGATGGTGAAGAGTCAAAGACAAAGGTCACCTCTCCCGTCAAAACTAGACATCATCTATTGCCTGTCGCTCATCTCTTCATTCCATCTATACTTACTTATATTATGATGCATTAGCGCGCCATCTGTTATGAAAATTCGAAACTATTATAGACGCGTATGATTCTTTCGAAAATTAAACACTTTCTACTGCCCTTACTGCAATGAAAAATTAATGGGATGGGCTGGCTCATCAGTGGTGAACCCTCCTAGCGGTTTCGCCAGTTTAACCTACCATACCGCTGTTATGCAATTTATATTTGTATGTAATTCTACTGTCCTCAAAGCTTATGTCCATAGTTCTTCTAAAATACCCATTCCAAAAGTCTAGCATCAGTATCACTGTAAAAGGAAGATCGTAAAATGCAATATAACAGAGGTATAGTAGATTAAACTGGCGAAAGCGCTGGGAGGGTTCACCACTGATGAGCAAGGCCCTCCCATTATTTTTTTACATTGCAGTAAGGGCAGTAGAAATAGTTAAATTTTTCAAAATAATCATAGGCGTCTATAAAAGTTTCAAATTTTCATCTACTCATATATTAATATAGGTAAATATATATATGTGATATCTTGGGACCTCTGGGACCAGTGTTACCTGATGCTAGACGAACCTCGATGTCAACTCTACCGTGCAGTCGTGGTGGAAGGTGACACAGCTGGGCCAAAGGTGAAATAAACAAACAGAGATTCCACTAAGAAGCGTCTGACGTCAAGAAGGAATGGGATGAGGAGAGAGAGAGAGATCTTAAGAGCAAGTGTTACCGTTGGAATCCAAGCGAAGACTGGCAATTCTAGGGCCTCGATTTAACACCACGACCTTGCTGCTTTCTAATTGGCTGACCTATTTAGGTGATTCTTTCCTAATTGGTGGGACTTTTTCACGTGGTAGTGGGCTATTGGTTGATCTACTTAGGTATTGTCTTCTGATTGGGCCTGGCTTATCTCTTTGACGGAAGAATACGTCCGGTCTTGTTCCGGAAATTCGGGGCGTTACTCTTAGCTTTTATGGTTTCCGCGATATCAGATACGCCCTGTCCTGTCAGGAAGTATTGACTTGTAAATTATTTATAGTTGGGCTGGTTTTAAGCCTCTTTTGCTAGGCCTTGCTTCGACTTCTGTCCTAAACCTGATTTGTTTTAACCTTAACTTTCTCCTGTCTCTCTCCATTCCTTCTATCTGTACAGTTGCAATACTTTATTAGATTCTTACGCGGTACAGATTGATGTTAGTTGAGGCTTTCTATGTGCAGTACATAAGAAGTTATATACAGTCATGGTGTGGAACATGTGGTAGTGGATATTTAGACTATTTACAACAATTCCATGGTCTTAAATCATCACAGATGGCCCCGGATGTGAGAGGGTTCATATGGAGGGATTTAAGAGAGCGGAATAGGAAGACTGTGATTAAGGAAGTAATTTTTAAAAATTAATTGAAATGAGTTGGTATATAACATGGGGTTGATTTCTGTATATCCATAAGAGATAATAAAGCATAAACAACTAATATTAAACATACAAGTAAAAATAAAAATATGAATAAAATATTTAATAGAGAACATATAATGATTATAGGTAAAAATATAAATGATTGGATGGGTAAATCATGATCTTTTCGTGATGGGCGTTAGAAAGGGTTGAGGGGTTAGTTATTACTTGGTTGAGGCAAGGTCACTTTGACTCAAGTCCCAAACCATTTAATGTGCACGGCGCGGAAAACCTAGGCCATGTTTCACATGTAAATTTAAGGACCTAATAAAGTTACAGTACCACAATCGAAAAGTAAGATAAGGGGATTGTTATGGGTTTTAGTAATTAGTCGTTAAGACGTACGCATGCAGGATAAAGAGGGCGAAGATCAGTGACCAGAAATCAAAGTTTTAATTAGAGTCGTCAGGGGCTTAGCGAGAAAAAGAGTAAAATAAATAAAAAAAAAATGTGCCAGCGTGTGGCATGAGAGTGCCCTGGAATAAAAAAAAAATACAATTTGCACGTATCCAAGCCAGAAGTTGGGAGAAGGTAAATCTGGGGGACGATGTGTCAAGATTGTTAATTACGAAATCAAAGTAGGTCAAGTCTAGCCTGCGAAGGAGTTAAAAGTTCCTGCGGAAAAGGAATGTTAGTAATTCTTAAGAAGTAACCTTTAAAGTGGTTGTTTAAGAGGTTATTGAAGATTGCCCTGTTTTTAGATCATGATTTTTAGTTTGATTATAAAAGAATATATCATTGAGATATGAAATTGCGAAATTAAGGCTTTGCATATAGCGTTAAAGGATTTGAAAAATCGAAAATAGAATTGCGAAGTTAAATGCAAAGTAATCTTTAAAAAAAAAGTAAAAATAGTGATGATATGATACAAAGATTAACACACTACAGCAGTATATAAGGGGTAATAGAAAGTGAAAATATTAAATGAAAATTAAAAATGAGCAGTAATATACTCGATAGCATTGACATGGTAGCGGAAGATGAAACAATGTAAATAACATCTAATTTATAAAGTGAGAAAAAATATAAAATGATAAATGCAAATTAGTGATGTAAACATGAAATATAAACTTGAGATTATTAGATATGATATGAAAGATAAAATATAAAGTTGATTATAAAATAGAGTCATAAAGCAAATGTAAATAAGTTTTGGTAAAGAAAAATAAAAAAAAGACAATAATCTAAACTAATTGGTTGACGTAAAAAAAAAAACAATTATAAGAGCTATATAATGATTATATAAAGGATATTAAAATGAAAAATTTTTACAAAATGTTCATCGAGAAGGAAGAGCAAGTAAGATTATATATAGAAATTATATATCGTGAAAGAATGGAAAGTTGTAGGCCAAATGTAATGTTCCTGTTTTTTTTTTTTTTTTTTTTTTTTTTTTTAGGATGGGTAGAGAGAGCTTTAAATTGTCCTCGATTGATATCTTTGGTCTTGTTGGCCTAAGTTGTTCTAACTTATCGAATTTGTTTAAAGTTTGATGCGACTCGTGGATCACATTGTTTCTAACTGTGAAACTTACTGAGTCCTAATGTTGTCGATTTTTTGTTTAAACTTATGTGTGTGTGTGTGATTTTTGTAGGTAAAGTGTTGTCTTTGGCACGCACTAATATTTAATTTAATAGGTGGCGAAAGTTCATTAGAGAACACGGGGTGGCGACGGATGTAACAAGATGTCGGCTGTTTGTTTGCTCGGGGGGGCGAGGGGGAGCGAAGCTATTTTTAATGCGATTCCGGATGTAGGTCAGGGAGGCCTTTTGCGAGGCTGCTTGCCTTCTTTCAACTTATTGGAAGTTAATTCGAACTACGTTCGGAGATATTATTTCTATAATTGTAAACGCAAAAGCGTTTTGATTTGTCACGTTTGGTGACAAGCGTTATGGGATTGACATTGGGAGATACAGAAGTTGTAATTATCCTGTGTGTTCAAGCATTTGTTCGATTTGTGTTTGTATTTCGAAAATTCGGATATTGTATCTGTTGATATTAAATCGAATGGCTTTTGGCGAACTTAGTAAAAATGTTATTCAATGATATCAGGTTGGAATTGAGTGAAATTGCGACTATCGACGTGAACAATGTGTGGTTAAATAAATGTGTCACAGGCGTGGTGAAGGCGTCTTTGGCCTGAGAAGTGAAAGAGTTTAGTGGTGTGGCGCTGTGACACGAAGCGAAAAAATTGTAAATGAAAAGGTATCACGTGAAGTCTTTGTTTTGTACAAAATCTAACCTGTTACACTAAGAATAACAAATTTACTAAAGTCATGGTTGTTGGTTGTACGAACATATCGATAATTTTTATATTGTTAGTGGATTTGACACGTTTAATGTGAGAAAAAAAAAAGATTGTGTGTGTTTAGTAGGGCGACGTTCTAAAGCTTGTGTGGCTCGAAATTTGATTTGGGTGTGAAGTCGCGCATTAAAAATTTGTTAATTAGAAAAAGTGATGTGAGAGGGTGTTGTATATTTTGTTGAGAGAGATTTGTCGATATTTAACTATGCGTGTAAAAGGAAGGTACGAGGGAGTGTAGTTATGTGGGAATTTAACGATTGGAATAGTTTTGGAAGGCTGTGACTTAGGTTATTTCTGTCTAAAGATATGAAAGAAAAGGACATAGGAGCGTTGAAAATGGGATTAGGAACATTATAATAAGATTAAATAAGAATGTTGGAGTTCACCACGTGTGAGCAACCCGTTATAGGAGGGGAAAATTTAGTAAATGGAACAGTTGTATTAACCTGTCCATGGGACACGTGTTGCTTGCACGAGGTGAATTTGTACAAGGTAGTTGGTAGAGGTACATTATCTTGATACAGGAGTAGCTGAGGACAGTTTATAATTAGTAGAAATCGTTTTATGGAATTAAGGAATAAAATGCCAAAAGGCAAAGGTGTATCGATGATATGGAATTTTAGGTTCTGCGTTATGTTACTTATTTTTACGTTTAAAAAGATATAATCTATGGTGAAAATATTGTTAGCTATGGCGTTAATAGTTAAGTTAAATGGATGGACAGGTATTTCTCTTTTACAAACTGATTTCTATTATTTTAAAAGTATTCTGCATAATTATATCGATAGATGCTCCTGAATCAAGTAGTAGAGGAAGGTTTACATTATTGGACAGTGTGTTCAGCTCGAACGAGCAATAGTTCAACAAAAGTTATGTATGGAGGAACCTACTGTTGTGCTTGTATGTCGGGACAGTCCTGGTCTGTTGTCATAGTTGGAGGTTCCTTGGGACCGTTAAAAGTTCGCTGCTTGCGCTGGGCTCGTGGTTTAGAGATGGTCGGGGGAGCAGGTAACATACGCTCGCGTGTTGGTAACTCGGAGGGGTGCTTGCAGGAGATTTGGTGGCTTTCTCAGTCTTGTAGAGTATTGTAGTTGAGCCCGATCTGCTTGGGCGTCGTAGTTGGTGAAGAAGCTCTGCGCCTCGTACGAACCATCGTAGCGATTCCACCTCTCGCGATGTCCGGTCACGGCAGAAAGCTGATGTAGCGTCGTCGTCAACCTCCCTAGGACATCTGACACCGGCGGCGGGGGTGTGACGTCTTCCTGGCTGGAGACAATTTCCTGCGTCCTACCGAGAGTGTTTTCTTTCTTCGGAAAAGTGGGGTTGTCGCCACTTTCGTAGTCGGGATCGGTCTTCATTGGTTCCTTTGACTCCTCCTCTCTTCCCTGTTCCATCTTTCTGTACAGACAGTGGTCTATTTGCTTACTTGTACCTTGGCGTCCACTATCCTGTCGACTCTTCGTTACGGGGGAGTCTGTGATATCTTGGGACCTCTGGGACCAGTGTTACCTGATGCTAGACGAACCTCGATGTCAACTCTACCGTGCAGTCGTGGTGGAAGGCGACACAGCTGGGCCAAAGGTGAAATAAACAAACAGAGATTCCACTAAGAAGCGTCTGACGTCAAGAAGGAATGGGATGAGGAGAGAGAGAGAGATCTTAAGAGCAAGTGTTACCGTTGGAATCCAAGCGAAGACTGGCAATTCTAGGGCCTCGATTTAACACCACGACCTTGCTGCTTTCTAATTGGCTGACCTATTTAGGTGATTCTTTCCTAATTGGTGGGACTTTTTCACGTGGTAGTGGGCTATTGGTTGACCTACTTAGGTATTGTCTTCTGATTGGGCCTGGCTTATCTCTTTGACGGAAGAATACGTCCGGTCTTGTTCCGGAAATTCGGGGCGTTACTCTTAGCTTTTATGGTTTCCGCGATATCAGATACGCCCTGTCCTGTCAGGAAGTATTGACTTGTAAATTATTTATAGTTGGGCTGGTTTTAAGCCTCTTTTGCTAGGCCTTGCTTCGACTTCTGTCCTAAACCTGATTTGTTTTAACCTTAACTTTCTCCTGTCTCTCTCCATTCCTTCTATCTGTACAGTTGCAATACTTTATTAGATTCTTACGCGGTACAGATTGATGTTAGTTGAGGCTTTCTATGTGCAGTACATAAGAAGTTATATACAGTCATGGTGTGGAACATGTGGTAGTGGATATTTAGACTATTTACAACAATTCCATGGTCTTAAATCATCACATATATACGTATATAAATTTGTGCGTGCATATATTTGAAATATTATCCACAGAGTGCGTTTTGTAAATATTTTATATATCGTCGCGTGAAGGCATCGCGTGGTTAGTCAAAACATTTCAAAATACGGAAAAACCCTGACAAACATAGACCTACAACCTAAGCCAAATATTGGAATTTTCGTAATCAATGAAATGTTTTATTTTCGATCAAATCTATCTTGTTTAATTAATAAATATTTATATATTTTATAATGTTACCACACAAACATCTTTCTATGTGGTAATCTTCAAAATCTTCATTATGAAGAATTTCTATCATACCATTTTTTTATTATCCTTAGTATACGTGGTACAGGCCATGATAATCATGGTGGGTAGTTAACGACTGTTTTTACTGTAAATGCATCACATGTCTTACACATGTGAAAAGCAATTCGACTTTTCACTTTCCGTCTTCATATTTCATTATTTTATTATGAAGTAATAATACGCCATCTATTAAGAGGAAATGAAAACATTAAGACACGAATGTTTCTGTCTACCACATGTGAAAACCAAGTTCAATTTTAGCATTTACAAATGTGCCAGAGCCATGTTTGGTTACTTTAATTCGCTGGTAGGGTTGGACTATTGAAAGAATCGGGGTCATTGGAGTATTTTTTTTTAATATAAAAAAGTGCCCAATACGGGATTCGAACCCGGGTCATAGCGGTCGAAAGCCAACGGTTTAGACCACTACTCCATCGATCACCTATCATACCATTGAATTATTAAGTATATATATGTATATAAGGGAATCTATATTGAAGCGAATAATTAGAGATCTCAGAGAAATGTCAAAATTAGCATCACAAAGGAGAAAACGAAACTAATTCAACGGTATATCTTCTCTTATTACGGTTATCCTTTGGTCTATTTAAATAATCCAACTCCTTGTTGGATACACACATTACAAATCTTCTATTTTCCAATGTGGCCAGTTATATTGAATGTCGTATTCTATGATAAAACTAAATAAATGGGCTTCTGTGAAATTGCTTTCAACCATTTATTCTACTCGGGAGTGTTAAAACAATTTTAGAACTGGCAACATTTCGGAACATCTATCTGGCAACAGGGATTAGAGAGAAATATATTTTTGTTATTAAATTGAATATATATTTTTTATGTTTTCTTGGCGTTTTATATCTTTATATATATTTATGTTATTCTAATACTATAGTAAATAAATAAATAAATATATAAAACCTATTTTGGGAAATTTTAGATATTCTATATAAAAATTTCAGGCGTTTGCAATTTTTTTCACACTTGGTTATCTCGTGTGGCTTCAACAAAGGTCATTGTGATATCTTTCAGAGTTATTGTCTGAATGCCGATACACATGATGTAAGGTACAACTTCTTTAAGTTTTGTCCATGAGTTTATATTTCAGAGTTATTGTCTGAATCCCGATATACATGCTAAAAGGTACAACTTCCTTAAGTTTTGTCCATGAGTGTATATTTTAGAGTTATTGGCTGTATCCCGATATACATGCTGAAAGGTACAACTTCTTTAAGTTTTGTCCAAGAGTGTATCTTTCAGAGTTATTGTCTGTAACCCGATATACATGCTAAAAGATACAACTTCCTTAAGTTTTGTCCATGAGTGTATATTCCAGAATTATTGTCTGAATCCCGATATATATGTTAAAATGTACAGCACCTTAAGTTTTGCCAATGAGTGTATATGGCGCACAAGAGATAATCAAAATAGACATCTAAAATGTAATTTGATAAATAAAATCAAACGCTCCATATCTTATTATTAAATTAACTTTCAGATAATAAGTAATGACAATAATTGAATTAGAGTTTGTTAACTTTATAAGTGCTTTTATTATTGAATTAAGTTGCAATATAATTAGGTGAATACGTATGTTTTTACACATATATTTTATACATTTAACTTTAATATGAATATTCTAATGGCACTTTTTGAAAATGTTTGATTCTAATTTTATATGAATTTCTCTCTATTGATTACATAATTATTTCCAGAGTCGTGGAATTTGATATTTTATATTTTCGATGAAATTATAAATATATAAGCATAGGGCGCCTTTCCCGTCAAAAACTGACGCCATATTTTGACCGTCGCCGCAACTAGCGGCCTCGGGTCGGTGACAAAGCCATAACACCAGCTTTGGCAAACTGAGAAGCGTCCACCTAGAGACAATGGTTTCGGGCTAATGACCCTCGTCAGTCTAGGGCGGACTTTATTCCATTAGATCCACACGGGATCTAATGGAATTTTCACAATCTACCAAAGAGGTGTTTTGCTGGCAAGGTGGCTGGGCCAAATCTATGGCTAGAATATAGAGGGAAAAATTTCCGGGAGGAAATTGATCCATAGAAGCATAGGGCGCCTCTCCCGTCAAAATAAACGTAAAAAAACTGACGCCATCTATTGACCGTCGCCGCAACTAGCGGCCTCGGGATAAATTTCCTTCTGGCAAATTTTCCCCTATGCTTCTATGGATCAATTACATCCCAGGAAATTTTCCCCTATACTTCTATGGATCAATTTCCTCCCGGCAAATATTCCCCTATGCTTCTATGGATCAATTTCCTCCCGGCAAATTTTCCATCTATATATATATATCAAAAATAAAAATGGCATATCCTGACCATGAGCACATGTGCTTTACAGAAGGCAGAGCGCCATCTAGTGGAACAGAAATCAACTAAACATTGATTAAGCCTGTTCCCCGATATTTGGCCAACCCAATTTCTTGACAAATCGAGAAAAGCCATCCATGAAGGCGTTTCGCGCTTTTGGCGCTCGTCAGCGTGGAGTTGGCTGTACCACTGCGACCAAAAAGATTTTTTGGTCCAGAGGATTTTTGAAAAACCAAGAAATGGTCGGTTTTGGTCGCAGTGGTACAGCCTACTCCACGCTGACGAGCGCCAAAAGCGCGAAACGCCTTCATGGATGGCTTTTCTTGATTTGTCAAGAAATTGGGTTGGCCAAATATCGGGGAACAGGCTTAATCAATGTTTAGTTGATTTCTGTTCCACTAGATGGCGCTCTGCCTTCTGTAAAGCACATGTGCTCATGGTCAGGATATGTCATTTTTATTTTTGATTTCAACACCTGACCTTTTTATCTTTTTTTTTTCTTTTATTTTTCATATATATATATATATGAAAAAACAATAGAAAAAAATAAAAGATAAGTGGGTCAGGTGTTGATATTAAAAATAAAGAAGGCATCTCCTGACCACGAGCACATGTGCTTTACATGTATTTTATATTCTTTAAAGTCAATTAAAGCTAATTCTTTTATGAAACATTTTTATTAATTATTACCTCGACTGTAATGTCACAAACAAACTCATTTATCCTCAAAACAAGAAAAAAATTCAATTTTAATTTCAAATTTATTATAACATGTATATATATATATATTGTTTTGAAAATAGAGAAATCTATAAATAAATCTTTAATTAAAAAGGCATATATTGGATCAAAATATCATTTAATTTACCAATATTTCAGTTGGCTGAACGCCAACCTTTATCAAGGTATTATAACATATTTAATTTGTGTCAACAACAAACTCAGCGCCACATTGTTGTTGACACAAATTAATATGTTATAATACTTTGATAAAAGTTGGCGTTCAGCCAACTGAAATATTGGTAAAATAAATGATTTTTTGATCCAATATATGCCTTTTTAATTATATACTTGTTTATGGACTGCTCTATTTTCGAACATATACTGTATACATATGTTATAAAGAGATTCTGTTGATATTTTAGAATTGTTGAGATAAGGTTTTACTTTTGTTTTCGTATACATTAATATTGTTATGATATTGCTATACAGTCGTGGAAAAGATATCAATAAAATAAAGATTGAATCTCAATTAGCTCTTTAACTGTGCTTTTGGAATATATAATACATAATTTGAGAAAGTATTAACTGACTTAAGGCGTGAAGAATGAATGAAAAAAAAATACTTATTTACATATTTACAGAAAGATTTGAGCCGGCCAACGGGAAACAACAACAATAGGTTATATAAGGAAAGCCGTGACATCTGGCGGTCGACTTTACAGAGTATTTTGTTCTCTCTTTAAAATATATATTTTTAAAATAAAATAACATTTCATATAATATATATTATGAAAAAGGCATCTCCTTATCGTGCAACTGAAAGTTGCTGATGGCTGGCGCCATCTGTCGGAATAAATATCAACTATTCTCGTTGATTTTTAATTATTCCAGAATTGGCCAAATATCCATTCTTGATTAATCAAGAAAAACTAATCACGGACGCGTTTCGGGCTGTTGGCCCTCATCAGCGTGGTGCAAGCTTAACCTCAACGACCAAAAAACTGGTCATTCAGGCATCCTGAAAAATCATGAAACAGGTAGTTAAGGCTTTTCTTGATTAATAAAGAATAAATTGTATTTAACCAATTCTGGAATAATTAAAAATTAACGAGAATAGTTTATATTTATTCCGATAAATGGAGCAAGCCATCAGCAACTTTTAGTTGCACGATAGGTGATACCTTTTTCATAATTTATGTATCTTATCCCAGTACAATATCACATTTGTACTATTTTTTTCTTATAATATATATGTAATAATTCGCCTAATGCCCAAGAGATATAATTTATTTTCGCCATAATTAGTATTATAAAATAAATGAAGTTTCCAGGGTTAAGTTTCTTATGTAACTTCTTATTTTCAAGCTTTCGGACTTGGCAGTCCTTCAACAGGATTATCACGTTACCAATTTAATAATTAGTATGTTAAAATATAAATACAAATTTATCCATCTATAAATACACTGTACAAATAGAAACGTGGGAGCCAGCGCGCGCGGTCGAATGCTACGGCACGCCCCACGCCGCGTGCGCCCGCTCACGAGTGTGGAACAAATTATTTTTCGAAGCTTACATGCACAACGGTTGCGCCCTTCCATTCGACCACGACGGATACGACAAATATATATTTGCAGGAAAAATAGATGATATATATATATGTCATAAAAAAAAGACGTATTCTAGTTACGTTACCAATTCATGCAGTCGTGGATGGTAAAAATGAATGATAACTTTTGTCCCAAAAAATATTTATTTTGATTATTTTTTAAAGCAAACAGTTTTTTTGCATACATACAACTAACAATGTTATTATCTATTTACAATAAAAGTAAAATTAGGTTGTATTCCTTTTGTTGAGGATTCCTTTTTATTTTAAAATTTAACTCTGTGATTATATAGAATTTTAATTATTTTATGAATAATAAAAATATGATTTTTATTATGTAATATATATATATAAATTGGACAAGAATAATTAGCAAAATAACAATGATCTTGTATATAACATGTATAAAAACGGCCCCTCTATGTCAAACATCAGTAACCACGGAGAGTTACCACTAACTTACGCCAAAGTAAGAAACTCCCATAAACTCTATCAACCAGAAAATTCTTAATTGTCGGCCATCTTTCCCAATTAACGTGTAGCCATATTTGAATGTTTCCACTTTATTCTAAACGCTACTCTGTGTTTAGAGTTATTTAATTAAATATAGCTTTTTAGAAAGGTCGTTTCTTTTTATCGATTTTTTTAACTCTGTAGAGAACTATTTTATTGGTAGTTTTATAGTGAGGGTTTATAAAAAGGTTTAAAAATCAATTAAATGTATGAAAATACTTCTTTCTTAACTTTTGTTGAATGAGAACTTCTAATAATTGCTAAAAGTAAAAATAATAATATATTTTTAAATGAGAATGTTGGAATAAATATTAACTATCCGTTGATTTTTAATTATTCCATAATTGGACAAAAATAATCATCATTGGCCAAAAATAAAAATCAACGAATAGTTGATACTTATTCCGATAGATGGTGCAAACCATCAACAACTTTCACCTACTCGATAAGGAGATGCCTTTTTTTCTTTCTTATTTTATGCACCTTATCCAAGTACAATTTCACATTTATTAAATTGTCTAAAATTTTCTTAATTTTTACATGGTACTATATAATAAATGATGACAACAAAGCACTATATTTTTTGAAAATTCGAAACTATTTTAAACGCGTATGATTCTTTTAAAAATTAAGCAATTCCCACTGCCCTTACTGTAATGGAAAAATTAATGGGAGGGCCTGGCTCATCAGTGGTGAACCCTCCCAGCGGTTTCGTCAGTTAAATCTACCATACCGCTGTTATATTGCATTTTCCGGTTGCCTTTTATAGTGATGCTGTTGCTAGACTCTTGGAATGGGTATTTTAGATGAACCATGGACATAAGCTTTGTGGACAGTAGAATTACATACAATTATATATATTAAAAACAAAAAGGCATATCCTGACCAGGCTCATATGTGCATTTCTAGATGGCAGAGGGCCATATATAATAAATAAATCATAATACTATATTGACCTTTTTATTTTTATTTTTTTCCATTGTTTTTTTCATGTGTTAGGCGTATTCACACAAGTTTGGCCTTAAATACCTATTTCTTGGTTTCTCAAGGAGCCTCTGGGACCAAAATATTTGGTCGCAGTGGTACAGCCTACTCCACGCTGACGAGCGCCAACAGCGCGAAACGCGTTCGTGGATGGCTTTTCTTGATTTATCAAGAAATTATGTTGGTCAAATATCAGGGAACAGATTAAATCAATGTTTAGTTGATTTCTGTTCCACCAGATGGCGCTCTGCTTTCTGAAAAGCAGGTGTGCTCCTTGTCAGGATATGCCTTTTTTATTTTTAATACTATATGTCATTACTCTTCACAATTCACCCTTTCATACCTCATCCCTAAGGTTAGAAATAATCGTTATTTCTCCTTAAAAAAATTGATTTTTCTTTGAAAAGAAACACATGCGGGATAATTTTCAAATGTCGTTTTACAATCACAAGCCGCATTTATATTATATTGTACTATATGTATATGGAAATGCTCAATATAACAAGCGAAATATGCAAATTTGAAACAAAAAGCTTTGAAAGAGATGCACGAACCAAAATAGCAATCAGTGAGTTTGAAAAGGATTTTCTTTAATCACTTGAAACTCCTTATTGTTTCTTTAACTGGGAATGGAAATTAGAGCCTATTTGTTTTATTGATCTTTTTTAATGATGTCGACGGCAGCCATTAACGGATAACGATTGATCGATTTTATTATAAGTTTTGGAAAATATTTTGTTTATTTCTCTATATATAGAGTCTCTTTCTTTTAACTCTAATCTATGCCTCATATCTTGGTATCATATAAGATTAAAGTGGCGAAACCGCTGGGAGGGTTCACCACTGATAAGTGAGGCCCTCCCATTAATTTTTTCATTGCAGTAAGGGTAGTAGATATTGTTTAATTTTAAAAAGAATCATACGCGTCTATAATAGTTCCGAATTCTCATAACAGATGGCGCGCTATTGTATCATAATAGGGTTAATATATACATGTTTATTTTTTCTGAATTCTATAATGAATCCTTGCTCATGTTGGGATTGAAGGTAAGGTGATGGCGGAAGAATAAAATAAAATAAAAATAATATAACAAGACTCAGAAATAAAGACTATAAAGTATTGACAATACATGATGGCACAATAACCTAAAAGACATGTAACAATTGTTCTGGTGTGGAACTAACACCTACCCACATGTTCTCATGTCCAGCAATGCCAGCAAAAAATTGACATGGACCCAAAACAACAGCTTTACACACCCAGATAGAGGACATTGCGACTGCTGTGATAGAGATGTACGGAGACATCTGAGGCTCTTCATTGGACACAACAACAACAGAAAATTGGCATGGACCCAGAACAGCAGCTTTACACACCCAAGATAGAGAACATTGCTCTGATAGAGATGTACGGAGACATCTGAGGCTCTTCATTGGACACGACAACAACAGAAAATTGACATGGACCCAGAACAGCAGCTTTACAAACCCAAGATAGAGAACATTGCTGTGATAGAGATGTACGGAGACATCTGAGGCTCTTCATTGGACACGAAAACAACATAAAATTGACATGGACCCAGGACAACAAATGTACACACCCAAGATAGAGAACATCGCGACTTCTGTGATAGAGATATACGGAGAAATCTGAGGCCCTTAATTGGAAATAACAACAGAAATTGGCATGGACCCAGAGCAGCAGCTTCACACACCCAAGATAGAGAATATTGCTGTGATAGAGATGTACGGAGACATCTGAGGCTCTTCATTGGACACGACAGCAACAGAAAATTGACATGGACCCAGAACAGCAGCTTTACACACCCAAGATAGAGGACTTTGCGACTGCCGTGATAGAGATGCATGGAAACATCTGACGTCTATTTTGACGGGAGAGGTGACCTTTATTTTTATAGATCAATTTCCTTCTTTAAAATTATCCATATATAGATACACGTATACAGAAAGTGTCATCTCTATATTAATATATAGATAGAAAAATTAAACCTATCAAATTTTCAAATTTTGTTCAATTTAAAATAGAATAAAACTCAATTCCCAAACTATCATTGCTACATTTTCCTTTGTGTTTCATTATATTTCTTATACATTTTATAAAACATTTGGATAAGAAGATAGTGTATATATAAGCTAGATGAAATTTTTAAAAACATATGTGTTAAAATAAGGAACGACACGGAGAATATTTTTTAGGCAAAAAAGGAATAAACACATAAAAACTTTATATTCCTTTGTTTGAATGTGGAAATAGAAGTTTGTTCATTTAATAAACTGACATGTAATACAGGACACACAATTCAATATTACATTTTCGGCTGCACGCAAAAATAAAATAGCCTTTTTCCAATTCAAAAATATTCCCCATTCTTATGTTTAAATGTATAACTATATAGACATATTGTCTTTTGGCTTTTTTCTTCAAATATTCCATATAGAGATGATATTTCTTGGACTATAGATTAGTCAGTGTGAGGAATAAATAATATTGTGTCAAATTTCAATATATATTGATGTGATTGTTCAACCAGAATAAAATATGGTGTGAATATAATATTAATGTACTGCATTAGCGCGCCATCTATTGTAAGAAATTTAAACTAAAATGAAAAAAAGGGCATCTCATTATCGGGAAACTGAAAGTTGCTGATGGCTTGCGCCATCTATTGGAATAAATATCAACTATTCGTTGATATTTTAAAAAATTCCAGAATTTTGGTCAAATACCCATTCTTGATTAATCAAGAAAAGCTAACCACGTACGCGTTTCGGGCTGTTGGCCCTCGTCAGCGTGTTAAGGCTAGAATTGCGTGAGAACGCAAATCATTGTGAAAATATCTTTTCACAAATTTAAGCTATTTATGATATGAATGTTTCTTTTAATGCGTCACATATTGAATTTTGTGTTTTAAAAATACTTGCAATTTACCTATACTTACAAGAAATATGCTTGAAGTATATTATATATTTATATGTATTTATACTGTCCTCAAAGCTCATGTCCATATTTTATTCAAAATACCATTTCCAAGATATCAGTATCGGTAAAAAAAGGGAAAAAAGCCTAATTCAATAATTACAGTGGTATGGTAGATTGAAATGGTGAAACCGCTGGTAGGATTTACCACTGATGAACCAGGTTCTCTTATCATTTTATCATTGCAGTAAGGAATACTGTTAAAAAGGAATACTTTTAAAAATAAACATAGGTGTCATTAGTTTAAATATAAAATATCTTTAAAAAATAATTTTGGTAATTTCGTTCGATTTGATAACCGATTTCGAAAGATGTTATAAAATCGAAGCTGCCTGTGTAACTGATGAAGGCCATAGTCTATATCCATGGTATACAGGCTGTTTAATTTTTGTCGGAATTTGTTAAAACTGGTGTTGTGGTTCATTATTTATCATCACTAATAAAGGTTTTTACTAGAATGATAAATATAATGCATCGATCAAATGCACAAATAAAGGGAGAGGTGTCAATCTAGGTACGTGAATAAAATATTGCCATAATATAAAAGAACAAAAAGAAGCTTCTTGTGTGGAGATTCTTTTTATTATTTTATATTATTGCAATATTGTGTAATGGTAATCAAAAAGTTGTTCTCTACACGTGAATATAATTCTCCCGCAACTATATATTGTAATCTTTTTTTTTTTTTTAATTATCCCTAGTACACGTGGTACAGGTCATGATAATCATGGTGTGTAGTTAGCGACTGCTTTTACTGTAAGTGCTTCACATGTCTACACATGTGAAAAGCAGTTCGACTTTGCACTTACAAATGTGCCAGAACCCCGTTTGGTTACTTGCACTCGCTGGTGGGGTTGGACTTTTGCAAGAATCGGGGGCCATTGGAGCATTTTCTTTTTTAAATCAGAAAAAAAGTGTCCAATGCAGGAATCGAACCCGGGTCGTAGTGGTCGAAAACCTAAATGGTTTAACCAGCCTTCAACCGAACTGTGATTGTGACGAAGACTTACTTATTGTAATCTTGCTTGAAAATAGGCCCTTGCCACATCACCATCCTAAACACCTCTTCGGTAAATTCGACCCATTTCCTAACTCTTCTTGTAGGATGTTATGAAATCTAAGCCACCCCTATACATGGTATACAGGTTGGCATTTTGGTTGAATATGCCTAAACTGATCTTGTGGTTCATTCTTTATTACCACTAGTAGAGTTCCTTTATTAGTGGTGATGAACATAATTTTATATTTTAATGTATAGTTAAAGGGAGAGGTGCCTCTCTATGTATATCATATAATGTTTATCTTGGAAATTTTTTCATGCGTATATAGATGGAAAATTTGCCGGGAGGAAATTAATCCATAGAAGCAATGGGCGCTTCTCCCGTCAAAATAAACGTCAGAATCTGACGCCATCTATTGACCGTCGCTGCAACTAGCGGCCTCGGGTCGGTGACAAAGCCACAACACCAACTTTGGCAAACTGATAAGCGTCCACCTAGAGACCATGGTTTCGGGCTAATGGCCCCCGCAGCAAAACACCTCTTTGGTAGATTGTGAGGATTCCATTAGATCCAGTGTGGATCTCATGGAATAAAGTCCGCCCTAGACTGACGAGGGCCATTAGCCCGAAACCATGGGCTCTAGGTGGACGCTTATCAGTTTGCCAAAGTTGGTGTTGTGGCTTTGTCACCGACCCGAGGCCGCTAGTTGCGGCGACGGTCAATAGATGGCGTCAGATTCAGACGTTTATTTTGACGGGAGAAGCGGCGACGGTCAATAGATGGCGTCAGATTCAGACGTTTATTTTGACGGGAGAAGCGCCCACATATATATTAATAATGTAAATAGAAAGAGAAATATAATGAGTAAGATAAGTTTATATTATTATATTTGAGGTGAATATTATCAATGTATCTAAATATATAAATATTTGAAAAAAAAAAGTTTAACAGTAAGATTTAACAACAGAACCAAGGTTATAAATCGGCTTTGACACGTCATGTACTTGTCCAAAAAACAACTGGGGTAACGGACTAGATATTCTTCAATCAAATAGAAAAAAAATCTAAATAGTGAACTTTTTTCCAATTTTTAAAAATATTTTTAAAATTTAGAAAATATATAATATAATTATATACATATATATGTTATATATAAAAAAAGATCTTCTGTTGATTTTTGATTATCTTGAGGATTATACTATGTTATTGCAGTCGTGGTTAAAATCTTGAAAATATAATAATAAAAATAGTTTTGATCAGATATTGCTTTAATTGAGCTTATGGAATATATGAAAAACATAATTTGATTAAAGTACTGCCTGGCTTGAGGCGAGTAGAACAAGAAAAAACAAAAGATTATTCACATAATGTATAAACGGTTTGAGCCGGCCATTGGGAAACAACAACAATGAGCTTTTATAGGGTAAGCGTGACCTCTGGCGGTCGATTTAACAGAGTATTTGAATCTATGAAATAGAATTTTTTGAATAAAATAATATTTTAATATAACATTTCCCCCCTGTGAAGAAATATATATTTTAATGGAATATAACAATATTTTTACCAATATTTATATTAAATGAATAGGGAGATATAGATAGATTATATCTCTAGCTTATAAAATAAAATTATCCCTGAAAACATAATTTTACCTTAATATTTATACAGGGGTTGTTTAATTGAAAAATAAGACAATAATTGAGTAGAAGGGAATAATATCTATTACACCATTTAAATTATATATATATAATTAAAAAGGCATATAATGTGTTAAAATATCATTTATTTACCAATATTTCAGTTGGCTGAATCAATGTATTATAACGTATTTATGTCAACAATAAACTCAGCGCCACATCTATTGTTGACATAAATATCTTGAAATACCTTGAAAAAGGTTGACGTTCAGTCAACTGAAATATTGGTTAATAAATTATATCTTGATCCAATATATGTCTTTATAATTATTGATTGCTCTATTTTCAATATATATCATATTATTAGACCTATTATGTGAAAAAATAAAACAAAAATGAAAAAGGTCAGATGTGGATATTAAAAACAAAAAGGCATATCCTTACCACTAACATGAGCTCTGCCATCTAAAAAACCCTCATGTTAGTGGTCAGGATAGGCCTAATGTGTTTTTAGACCTATTATACAAGTCTTGTATAAAGACCTTTTAAAAACATAGATACATCTGGTCGCTCCTGGAGGTTGTCTCTCATTGGAGGGTAGATTAGATTATAAGTGAAGTCAAATTTTATTCTATAAATGCTGTTGTTTCAACGCAGTGGTGTCAGATAAATTCCTTAAAATAGGTTTTACTCTGTAAACTAGTAATAACTAACTATATCAATCAAAATATCAAATAAAGTTCAAGATTCAGTTTTTAAAAATAATAAAATTCAGATATTTTACAAAGTTTAAATTCAATTTTGATTAAAACGACTTTTTTGTTCGTTAAAGTCGGTAGGTAAATTGGCTAAAATAAATCATAGAAGTGGGAAAACACCAAAATGAACCATTCGGCACTCCTGTAATTACTGGATGTGCTGTTTCCACCAAATAAGACGAAAAAAAAAGACATTTAAAATCCAAAGTTCCTGCCATTAATCAAATGAATCAATAACGGTAAAAATATCGGAAGAGAATTCCTTTTATTTTTAATCAATCAATTAGAAAAAGCAATAATTGATCTTTATTTCCTTAAATGCCTGCATCTTAAAACTGGTGCATTATCATCAAAACTATTTTGTTTTTTTTTTCTTTAATCTCTTTCTCTTGTCTTTAGAGTACGTGGAATTATTCTCATTGGTTTTAATTAATTTTAGTTAACCATCTCTACCTTGGTTAATCATCAATTGATTACCTTTGTTTACAACAGTTATTTGTAACTGTTTGTACTGTTGGCAATCAACCTGTACGTTGAAAATATTTAACCGTTTGTCGCAGAATTTTACGTCTCTATCGAGTTAAAAACACAAACTTCATACTCAAAAACTAAAAAGGTGGAAACTAGATAGACCTCTCCCAATGATAACTACAGCCTAATATGTGTTTCTTGTTTCCTTAGTTATGTCCTAAAAGCCTATATATATATGAAAAATAGTACAAATGTGATATTGTACTGGGATAAGGTGCATACATTATGAAAAAGGCATCTCCTCATCGTGCAACTGAAAGTTGCTGATGTCGTTGAGGTACAGCTCCACCACGCCGATGAGGGCCAACAGCCCGAAACGCGTACGTGGTTAGCTTTTCTTGATTAATCAAGAATGGGTAATTGGCCAATTCTGGAATAATTATAAATCAACGAGAATAGTTTATATTTATTCCGATAGATGGCGCAAGCCATCAGCAACTTTCAGTTGCACGATAAGGAAATGCCTTTTTCATAATATATATATATATATTTCTTGATTTTTCGGGAAGCCATTCTCCACGCTGACGAGCGCCAACAGCGCGAAACGCGTTCGTGGATGGCTTTTCTTGATTTATCAAGAAATTGGGTTGGCCAAATATCACGTTTAGTTTATTTTTGCTCCACTAGATGGCGCTCTGCCATCTAAAAAGCACACGTGCTCATGGTCAGGAGATGCCTTTTCTATTTTTAATATCAACACCTGACCAACTTATCTTTTATTTTTTTCTATTGTTTTTTCATATATATATATATATCTAATGAATTAAATATGGATTGCTCTATTTTCAAAACAATATATATATATATATATAGAGAGAGAGAGAGAATTTTACACAAATAAATTTACTGGCAATGCGTTTCTTTTAAATATCATCAAATATTATCTCTACAGACCTTACTGCAATGATATGAGTTATTGAATGAGAGGGCTTGGCTCATCAGTAGTTAACCCTCTCAGCGGTTTCGCCAAATTAATCTCTAGACCGCTCTACTATTGTATTGGACTGGTTTTGTTATATACGCTGCATTTTCTATGGAAGGCAGCTTAGGGTGTTTAGTGAACTATGGACATAAGCTTATAGGTCTGTAGAGGTACATAAATATAATTTCAAGGTGTTGCATCGAGCAAAGCTCTTCCGCAAACTATGTCCATAGTTCACTAAACACCCCTAAGCTGCCTTCCATAGAAAATGCAGGGTATATAAAAAATCCAGTCCAATACAATAGTAGAGCGGTCTAGAGATTAATTTGGCGAAACCGCTGAGAGGGTTCACTACTGATGAGCCAAGCCCTTTCATTCAATAACTCATATCATTGCAGTAAGGTCTGTAGAGATAGTATTTGATGTTTTTTAAAAAAAGCATTGCCAGTAAACTTATTTGTGTAAAATTTTAACGATAGATGGTAATAAAATTTAATTTACTAATATATATATATGTTATGAAAAATTTGTTTGTTGTTAGATAAAGGGTTGATAAGACAAAGGATCGATAAGATAAAGGGTTGAAGGTGCAGTCGTGATAAAAAATATATAATTATTTACCATCAAGTAGTTTTTATTTTCAATTACTTGAGGAAATATTACACATTAGTTATTTTCACATTATATAGAATTTATAAAGTTAATCTTATATTAGTGATTCAAAAAGATAGATATGTTAACTACTCATATTTACAACAAAACTGAAAGTTATTCTAAAACGATGATAACCAAAAAGTAGAAATATCAATGAATAGAAATAATATTGCTTTGTGTTAAGAAATAAAATGTATAATTTTTAAAATATAGAAATATTTCAGTTTATACAGGGTGTACCAGGTAAATTGGGAATTTCAACAATGGTATTTTAACTGAAATTTTTTGCAAGTAAAAATTAAAATATCCGAATGAAATTTGACACAGTAGTAGATAAAAGGATATAGTTTTTATTTATTCGATGTAGTTTCCATTATTAGCTACAACAGTCTCGAGGCGAGTGCGGAATGAAGCACAGGCCTTGGCGACGATGACCTTGTCCATTTGGGTCATCACCGTGTGAACTGCTTTCTTGACAGACTGGATGGTGGTATGAGGAGCTTTGTTGACATCTCTCTCAACAACGCCCCATACATAGTAGTCGAGGGGATTGCAATCTGGAGAATTAGGGGGCCAAATATCAGGACCCCAGTGACTAGGGACGTTAAGTGTCAGCCACGATTGTGTCTTTTTTGCCTTATGGGCTGGAGCTGAGTCCTGTTGGAAGACATACTTCCTTCCTGCGGCCACCATGTCCATCCAAGGCTTCACAACGGTCTCCAGAACATTGATGTAGGTGTCAGCGTTCATCCTAAGGCCCTTCTCAAAGAAATGGGGAGGCATGACATCACCTTCACTGCTGATAACGCCAAGGACCATTACGGAGGCAGGAAATTTCGTGTGCATCACGACAGGTATCTCTGAGGGGTCTTTACAGATCCAGCGATCATTCCTGGGATTTACCTTTTGGTCCACGTCAAAGTTCTTTTCGTCAGAGAAGAACCTTAGCATGCCAAAAGAGTCGTGTTTCAGGTTGTTGAGGAGGGCAGCAGCCTTTCCTTTTCTGTTATTCTTCATATTCTCAGTCAGCAACTGACCTTTCCGAAGGGCATAAGACTTGAGACCAAGGTCCTCATGGATAGTTCTGACAATTGTCATAGAGCCAACGTCCATTTCCTTGGCTATGGCCCTCATGCTCTTCCCAGGGTTTCCATCAATCTTCTCCTTGACATTTTTGACAAATTCTTCGCCTCTTACCCTGTCCGATCGACGCGAGTGCTTTTTCCTTGTAGCTATCCCCTCTTTGTTACTGTCGGCCTCATCAAACTGCTTCTTGACACGATAAATAGTGGTTTTGGGCAACTTAAGAAAATCCACTATCTCTTTGGGGCTCCTTCCGGCGCGCAGAGCAACGATGATGGCAGCTCGATTTTCAAATTCTCGGTTACTCTTCATCACTACACTGCGCACACATGTACTGTTGCATTTTACATGAATATGGCTACGTAATGAAAAAAAAAAAACAAGTTTTTAATCTCAAGTAGTTTTTGTTTTATGGACTGTCAAAGTTAGTCCCAATTTACCTGGTACACCCTGTATATTATATAATATATATTTGTATGTCCTCTTATTAGATATATAATTTTAGAAACCTTTTGTATAATA
>CP092864.1:135519832-135595296 GCA_030710605.1 Cordylochernes scorpioides | reverse complement strand
AGAAAACTGTCAGCAAAACCTTCACATTCGACCCGAACTTGGCGCGCTTTTTTCGGTCTTGGTTCGTGCGGCAGCTTCCATTGAGATGATTGAGCTTTGGTTTCCACGTCATAACCATAAGCCCACGCTTCGTCACCAGTTATGACCCTCTGGAGCAAATTTGGGACGTCGCGGACAGAGTTCACCATCTCATTAGCAATGTTCATGCGATGCTGTTTTTGGTCGCAATTGAGCAATTTTGGTACGAATTTCGCGGCGACCCGTCTCATGCCCAAATCATTGATAAAAATCGAATGGCACGAGCCAATCGATATGTTTAGGTCCTCAGCAACTTCTCTAACGGTGATTCGACGATTGGCCAATATCATTTTCTCCACTTCATTAATTTTTTCGTCTGTTGTTGAAGTGCTCGGGCGTCCGGCACGCTCTTCGTCGTTCACATCTTATCGGCCTTCTGAGAACATTTTGTACCACCAATAAACGTTGCTTCGGTCCAAGGTAGCTTCTCCGTATGCCACAGTCAACATTCGGAATGCATCCGCGCACTTAATTTCGTTTTTCACATAAAATTTATACAGGTTCTTCGATCCATTTTTTTAATAGGTAAAATATCGAAGACGATCCAAAACACTTGCAAGAAAAGCAGCTGTCAACAATTAAGTGAACATTCAAAATAGCCGAGCTTATCGGCATGAGTGAGAGACATGAGTAACAACATAAAGCCACAAAAAGATCGAAATTCGGATATACGTAACCCGCGAAAATTCAAAAGTCGCGATACTTTTTGAACACACCTCGTATATCGGGATTCAGACAATAACTCTGAAAGATACACTCATGAACAAAACTTAAGAAAGTTGTACCTTTTAGCATGTATATCGGGATTCAGACAATAACTCTGAAAGATACACTCATGAACAAAACTTAAGGAAGTTGTACCTTTTAGCATGTATATCGAGATTCAGACAATAACTCTGGAAGATATTACAATGACTTTATTGAAGGCACATGAGATAACCAAGTGTGAATAAAATTTCCTCTTTCTTCTTAATAAAAACGACAGGGGATATCAAAATTAGTGTATTTATATAAATTATTTTAGAATAAATTATGTAAAAATGTAATGAATTCTTATTCACAAATTTTAAGTATTAAATATAGATCAGACAATGGCAAGCTAATTCTGCATTATACAATTCCTTTCTCTACCCAGCCTATGACGCGTAACTGCCGAACCTCAACTAGAGTTTTTTTTTTTTTCGCTATTTTAATTTATCTAACAATTTAATTATATATATTTTTAAAACCTGTTGTATTTTAAATTTGTTAACAGCTATTTATAGCTTAATTTTATTTTAATTTTATCATATATATATATATATAATAAATGAATGTATGTGCGTGTGTGTGTGTGTCCTTTATGCCTGACCAAACCACTCATTGGAACGCCATAAAACTTTGGGAAGTTATTTAGTATAGTACTGGGAAGGTTTCTAGCAAATAAAATTTTTGAAATAACTTTTCGCCTAAAAATAATCAAGATAAATATTATAATTTATCTGTTATAATTCAACAATCTGCTCTAAATATTATCATGATGATACGATGATTTTGTAATGTAGAAAATTAGGAAAGACAAAATTCAGGATGACACAGCAATTTATTTGAGACAAGAATAATGATACAATTCCAAGGCAAGATACTATTCCTTTAACTTCCAATTACCGAGGGAACCAATTAATATTGATTTTATTCAACTTATCGAGTATTTTTCAAGGGACCGGGAAAAAATGTTCACTTTATCGAGAGATTCGTTAGACAAACCTTTACTCGGGTAAAACCCGGGCGAAGCCGGGTACGTCCGCTAGTTATATATATATATTATATAATCTAAAAACTCGAATATTTTAAAAATATATATATTATTTTTATTCATTGATAATTCTACTTTTGTTATTATCGTTTTTAGAATGACTTTCAGTTTTGTTCAAATATTCGTAGTTAACATATCTATCTTTTTGAATCACTAATATAGAATTTACCTCATATTTTCCTCAAGTAATTGAGTTTATTTAAGTTTATTTTTCCCCACAAGAATAATGGGGTTTTATCATTCCATTTACAGAAGTAAGACATCGATTGTTCCGTCACCATTCTAATTTTTAATTTGTTTGTTTCCTCTGTAATAGGTGCAAATATTTCAATATCGCGCCTGGTTGATTAATAGATAAATAAAAAATCATCCCATTGGAAAAAATGAAGATCATAGAGGGTGTGGTCGTTAAAATGCTTTGTTTCGTGGCTTTAGAAATTTTGGCATAGGTTCAAAACCAATATGTAACCATGTTTTTTTATATTTATTTAATTATTTCTTAACCCTTTCTATATTTGCTGAAATATCAAATCAAAATAAGATTTCGATTATTGTATTCTATATAGGGTCTTAAAGAATATACACTTTCTTTAATTTCACAAAATCACTTTTTTTTAAACCTTAAAAAAATATATAGAATAATCTTTTTGAAAAACTTTATTTTTAAATAACCTTTGGTCTTCTTCTTTGAAAAAATCCATATTCATATTTTTCAAAGTTCAATTTTAATCCGTCCTATTGATTTTTAAATCCTTTAAAATTATTTTTCATTTAATATGGATTTCAAATGTTGAGGATTAAAGAACTTTCACCTCTCCAAAAGATTAAAATCCAAAAGAACGTTGGAAATTAATTTTGCCGCCATTTTTAATTTTAAAACTAAAATCTATTTGATATTATGAGGTTATTTTAGATCTCATTTATTTTAAAATATATATAAATATTAAAAATATATTTGAATAATATTTTAAATATATATTTTGACACTATTTTCAAGTATTATTATAGAAATTAAATTTTGAAATGTATGTTCATATTAAAAATTGTTTTTAAATAAAAATATATTCTCGTTTGGTTTAATATTAATAGATTTAAAATTATTAGAATTTTTTTTACTCCCAAAAATTGAAAAATCAGCTATCTGTAAATTTAATAATTAAATATTTATAATATGTTGCGTAAAATTAATTTAAGCTTACTATGTAGAGTTTTATGGAAATTTTAAAATTTCTCTCTTGCGTTTTTAATATTGGAGAATACTTTAGCTGATAGAGTGTGATATATATTTATAAGAAAATAAACATTCTTGTCTTTAAAATATGTTTAATAAGAAAATTAAAAATATCTGTATAGCATTATCATTTTTACATATATTAATATTAATATCAAATATTTCTGTTTATTATATATCATGTATATGAAAATATTTAATAAATAAATGTATATTAAATTTTATTGCCATCTATCGTTAAAATTTTACACAAATAAATTTACTGGCAATGCATTTCTTTTAAATATCATCAAATATTATCTCTACAGAACTTACTGCAATGATATGAGTTATTGAATGAGAGGGCTTGGCTCATCAGTAGTGAACCCTCTCAGCGGTTTCGCCAAATTAATCTCTAGACCGCTCTACTATTGTATTGGACTGGTTTTGTTATATACCCTGCATTTTCTATGGAAAGTCAAGCCCTCTCATTTAATAACTCATATCATTGCAGTAAGGTCTGTAGAGATAATATTTGATGATATTTGAAAGAAACGCATTGCCAGTAAATTTGTGTAAAATTTTAACGATAGATGGCAATAAAATTTATTTACTAATATATATTGGTTATGAAAACATATTTTGCGGAAGAGCTTTGCTCGATGCAATACCTTGAAATTATATGTATGTACCTCTACAGACCTATAAGCTTATGTCCATAGTTCACTAAACACCCCTAAGCTGCCTTCCATAGAAAATGCAGGGTATATAACAAAACCAGTCCAATACAATAGTAGAGCGGTCTAGAGATTAATTTGGCGAAACCGCTGAGAGGGTTCACTACTGATGAGCCAAGCCCTCTCATTCAATAACTCATATCATTGCAGTAAGGTCTGTAGAGATAATATTTGGTAATATTTAAAAGAAACGCATTGCCAGTAAATTTATTTGTGTACAATTTTAAATATATGTATATTTTTAATATATTTTTAATATATACGGAGATCTATCTATAAATAATTATTTTAAAATAGAGCTCGTTTGATAAAAAGTTTTTATTCATATCAAAATATAAATAATTTCGCGATGGTCAATACACTCAATTTTGTTGGGAGCAACATTGATTTCTAAGTGTATTGTTTAATTATTTCCAACATTTTATGGGCAAAACGTTCATCTTTAGTAGGAACCACATTGGTATTTAAGGTATTGTTCAATTATTGCCAATTATTCTATGGTAAATACTCTCATCTTTGTTGGGACCAACATTGGTTTCTAATGTATTGTTCTATTATTGCTAATATTTCTATAGTAAATGCCCTCACTTTTGTTGGGAACCACATTGGTATTTAATGTATTGTTCAATTATTGCCAATATTTCTATGGGAAATACTTTCATCTTTGTTGGAAACCACATTGGTATCGAAATGTATTGTTCTATTATTGCCAATATTTCTATGGGCAATACGTCTATTTTTGTTGTGATCCACATTGTTATCTAATGTATTGTTCTATTATTGCCAATATTTCTATGGGCAATACACTTTGGTTCTCAACAAATGGCAATAATAGAACAATACGTTAGATAACAATGTGGTTCACAACAAATATTTCTATGGGCAATACACTCACCTTTGTTAAGAACCACATTGTTATCTAATGTATTGTTCTATTATTGCCAATATCTCTATGGGCAATACGCTTATCTTTGTTGTGAACTACATTGGTATTGAAATATATTGTTCTATAATTGCCAATATTTCTATGGGCAATACACTCATTTTTGTTGGGAACCACATTGGTATCGAAATGTAATGTTCTATTATTGCCAATATTTCTATGGGCAATACGCTTATCTTTGTTGGGAACCACATTGGTATCAAAATGTAATGTTCTATTATTGCCAATATTTCTATGGGCAATACACGGAAATGAATATTCCCAAGAAAAGGCTTTTCCTTAACAAAGTTAGAGGACATATTGCTACTTAAAATATTGAACAAATAGAATATTTTCATCGTTATTTTTCATTTGAGTAGACAGAGACAATTTTGTTCACAATTGGGGTCTCGTGTGTGTCTTCAATAAAGTTCACTGTAATATATTTCTGAGTTATTGTCTGAATCCCGAAATACATGCTAAAAGTACACTTTTCTCAAGTTTTGTTCATGACTATATTTCCTCTGTAACCTAGTTAAAGAATATAAAATTTTAGATGAGAGGGTTTACTCCTGATTAGCCAAGTCCTCTCAACTAATATTTCTTATTATTGCAATAAGAACTGCAGAGATAATATTTGATCATTTATTTCATAAGAAACATATTGCCAAAATAATTTAAAGATTTTTAAATATTTGAGTAGTTATTTCACGATATTAAAACTTTTGTAATTATATATATATATAATAATAAATAGTTATTTAATTTTATAGTCCATTTTTGTATTAAGATTATCTTCACTATTATGATCATTTAAATTCAAATTATAAAATTTGTAAAATGTTATTAATTTGTAGATAGAGAGAGAAAAAAAAAAAACCTTTACTTCTACTACATCCTCAAGTTAATTATATATTTATAATTAATAACAATAAAAATAACAAAGTAACGTCTATTACATCGGCTTTTACACGTCATTCAGACATACTCTAATCCTATATATAGAATAATCGAAGAGAGAATATATTAATAGTTAGAAAAAAGAGAGAAAGACAGAACCATGCACTTTTAATCAAACTAATAATAAGGAAAAAAAAAAAAAAGAGTTTTATAAAGAAGGTAGATAAGATTGTATTATATATATATATTTTTTTTTATGATTTTATATTTTATCCTTTTTTTTTAAAAAGATATATATATATATATATATATATATATTAGACAATATTTTACACTCATAGATAAAACTAAAGGAAGAGGAAAATCTTTAATGTCGCCGATAGTCTGTTTTTTTTTTTTTCAAGGAGACAGAGGCAATATTAAGAAAAGGGCATCTCCTTATCGTGCAACTGAAAGTTGCTGATAGGTTGCGCCATCTATCGGAATAAATATCAACTATTCTCGTTGATTTTTAATTATTCCAGAATTGGCCAAATACCCATTCTTGATTAATCAAGAAAAGCTAACCACGGACGCGTTTCGGGCTGTTGGCCCTCATCAGCGTGGTGCAAGCTGTACCTCAACGACCAAAATATTTGGTCATTAAGGCATCCTGAAAAATTATGAAACGGGTAGTTAAAGCCAGTATTGCGTGAGAACGCTACAAAATGTGAAAAAATAGTACAAATGTAATATTGTACTGGGATAAGGTGCATATTTGGCCAATTATGGAATAATTAAAAATCAACGAGAATAATTGATATTTATTCCGATAGATGGCGCAAGCCATCAGCAACTTTCAGTTGCACGATAAGGAGATGCCCTTTTCTTAATTTATGCACCTTATCCCAGTACAATATTACATTTGTACTATTTTTCACAGAGGCAATATTGTTTACACCTGTGTCTTCAATGAAGGTCACTGTAATATATTTCAGAGTTATTGTTCTGAATCCCGATATACACGCTAAAAGGTACAGCTTTCTCAAGATTTGTCCATGAGTATATCTTTCAGAGTTATATTCTGAATCCCGATATACATGCTAAAAGGAACAACTTTCTCAAGTTTTGTCCATGAGTGTATCTTTCAGAGTTATTGTCTGAATCCCGATATACACGCTAAAAGGTACACTTTTCTCAAGTTTTGTCCATGGGTGTATCTTTCAGAGTTATTGTCTGAATCCCGATATGCACGCTAAAAGGTACAACTTTCTCAAGTTTTGTCCATGAGTGTATCTTTCAGAGTTATTGTCAGAATCCCGATATACATGCTAAAAGGAACAACTTCCTTAAGTTGTGTCCATGAGGGTAAAATTAAACATATGTTTTATAAAATATATTTTATATATAAATATATTATTATTGAATGAATAAATAAATAGTGTTTTCTCTCTCTCTCTCTCTCTCTCTCATAGAAAGAAACTATAATTGCATTTTATATATATTCAATGTTTTTATTTCCATATATTTCAATATTTTTATAAACCCAAAAGAAAGATTTTAATAAAAATATTTAGAAATTGAATATATACAGAATTGTCTATCTCGACATTTAAATTACGCCAAATATTGTTTTTAAATGTGTCTACAACATTTCTTTATATTTATAGTGAGTATATTTGAATTAAATTATAAGATTTATGATTCTAGTATCTATTCTCTCTCATATTGTCTGTGTAACTAAAATATGTTATTAAAATAGCTGGCTATATCTGAGCTAAAGTATACACCTATATAACATGTTTTTTGAAGTTGTACCTTTCAGCATGTATATCGGGATTCAGACAATAACTCTGAAAGATACATTCATAGACAAATCTTAAGGAAGTTGTACCTTTTAGCATGTATATCGGGATTGAGACAATAACTCTGAAAGATACACTCATGGACAACACTTAAGGAAGTTGTCCCTTTCAACATGTATATCGGGATTCAGACAATAACTCTGAATTATACACTCATGGACAAAACTTAAGGAGGTTGTACCTTTTAGTATGTATATCGGGATTCAGACAATAACTCTGAAAGATACACTCATGAAAAACTTAAGGAAGTTGTACCTTTCAGCATATATCGGGATTCTGACAATAACTCTGAAAGCTACACTCATGGACAAAACTTAAGGAAGTTGTACCTTTCAGCGTGTATATCGGGATTCAGACAATAACTCTGAAAATACATTCATAGACAAAACTTAAGGAAGTTGTACCTTTTAGCATGTATATCGGGATACAGACAATAACTCTGAAAGATACACTCATGGACAAAACTTGAAGAAATTGTACCTTTCAGCATGTATATCGGGATTCAGACAATAACTCTGAAAGAAACATTCATAGACAAACCTTAAGGAAGTTGTACCTTTTAGCATGTATATCGGAATTCAGACAATAACTCTGAAATATATACTCATGGACAAAACTTAAGGAAGTTGTACCTTTTAGCATGTATATCGGGATTCAGACAATAACTCTGAAGTATGCACTCATGGACAAAACTTAAGGAAGTTGTACCTTTTAGCATGTATATCGGGATTCAGACAATAACTCTGAAATATACACTCATGGACAAAACTTAAGGAAGTTGTACCTTTCAGCATGTATAATCGGGATTCAGACAATAACTCTGAAATATTTCCCTCATGGGACAAAACTTAAGGGAAGTTGTACCTTTCAGCATGTATATCGGGATTCAGACAATAATTCTTGAGAGATACATTCATAGACAAAACTTAAAGGAAGTTGTACCTTCAGCATGTATATCGGAATTCCAGGCAATAATTCTGAAAGATATTACAGTGACCTTTATTGATGACACTCAATATAAACAAGTTTGAACAAATTGCCTCTGTCTCTAAAAAAATATGACCGGCGACATCAAATACTTTCCATATCCTTGAATTCTGTCCAAGAATGTTATAAATTTTCTATACACAAACACATAAATATCTAATTTTATTATAGAATGAAAACATATTTGTGAATATAAAAGTAAAAAGAGTTTAATTAATATATTTTCATAAAATAATCAGTCTACCCAATTGTAAGATATCCAAATATATTTTTTTTTTCCAACACGATAAAAGATATTTTACAAAATTTAATCATCGTAAAAACTTCCCTATGTAACATGCAAGCTTAAACACCCTTCAATTCAATTTTCCAGGATTATGGCCCATAAAAATAATATATCCCAGCTTCTTTATGTAGCTCAGTGAATAGGTTCACTCCAAAAGGATTAAACTTGTAAAGCCATCTTCCCAAATTCTTATGTTTTGATCTATTATATACATTTTATAGATAAGGTTAGTTTTCTTGTCTTATATGTAATCACTATGTATGTGGTAGGATTGGTGTTTGGATATAAAAATTGATATTTTGTTGGTTTTTAGAAATGATTAAACTTAGTGTAATGTAAAAAAAAAAACACTCGTTAACATTTTATATTTTATAAATAACTAGCCGAATGACCCGGGCAACGCCCGGTCCTACCCGATTAAATGTTTTTATTCAAATATTTGTTACAATTATAAATTGGCGCCGTGGATGTCACTCTTGTGAAACATCCAGCTCCAAACTTGTGTGTTTTTAAAATATAAAAATGTACATTTTCACAACAATATTTGAAAATTGTATTATTTTGATTTTTTATATGAATATATTTTAAATTTGAAATATACATAAAATAATGATAGCCAATGACTTCTTGCCCTTACGCCATCATTATGTCGCTCAAGGTTGTCACTCTTGTGAAATGTCCCGCTCCACCAATCTCCGTCGCCCCACGTGGTCCATCCTTTCTCAACTTCACTTCTCGAAGTTACCGCAGTGAGAGGCTGGTTGCGAGTGAAATAGGGAATTTTTTAAAAAATAATTTGTTAATAACTTTAAGGATATTCGAAATATAAGCCTGAAAATTTGCCTATAAGTTTTTGCAGATTCGACTCTATATACTGTTAAAATTTCAGCCAGATTAGTTACGTATTGTAGATATTGTAGATGTGTATAGCCGAAAAACATACATACATACACTGACTTGTATATATAAAGGTATAAGAAAAACGTCTTCCGAGAATGAATTTCTTGATTTAATTTCAATATAAAAGATAAAATTGTGATATCCTAAATACAACTATAACTAGACATTATTGAGTAAATCTCCGTGCTCACTCTCGATGTAACTTCGCCTGTTAAAGAGCGAGAGCTCGAAATAACGCACTGCTTTTTAATAAGCAAACTTATTGGGAAAGGTTTTTTCAATCTTTTTATTAAAATATAACGCAATTTTCTTATATTTAATTTCAATATAAAATTTATATATAGCGCATCAATATAAGACAAAACTTAAATGAAATCATTAAAATCATATTTGTGATCATCCTACACACATTTGGTACCTTTCATTATTCAATTCAAATAGATATAATTATATTTAACATAAATTATTTAACTCAGAATTAATATTTATTACTAAGCGCGTTACAAGTGTATATATATATATATATGTAGTAAATAATTTCAGGACAAAGTTAAATCAATTTTGGTAATAACATAACAAGATATTTGTACTTTTGAATATAAAAATTTGTATTAATTATTAATTACTTTTCCAAATATTAATTATTTATCTCACAGAATTCAAATTATAATCAAGTTCATTAACACTTTAATTTAAATAATATTTAATATAATTGCATTTATATGATATAATTTTCAGAATTAATAAAATTTACATTAAGTCTCCGTTATTTGTAACATTTGAAATATATATGGTAGAATTAAATATAATTTATATGATTTAAATTCATAATTTTTATAATTACTTTTGAAAATATATTTTCTTTCCTTTTAGATTTAAAAGTTTGATAAAAAGTTAACATGGTTCTTTCTTTTCACTTTTTAAAATCCTAATACCTTCAACTCTTTTCCCCCCTATGTTCCGCTCAAATGACTGCATAACTGCCGAAGCTACAGCGTGAACTTGTTATAGCCCTATGTTGTTACATAAAATATAAAACCTTTTTGAAACCTTAAAATATAATATTTATCTAATTTCTTTTTAGCTATCAATACTTCTTCTCTTATACCCATTATCTTTCATATATTATAGATATAACTCTACTTTATTATATATATGTGTAGTAATGTAGATAGATATGTAAATAAAAAACTCAGAGATTAATGGCGACAAGAAGTCCCTAGAAACAGACGTACTGACATGGCTCCAGTAATAAGACAGTACATCTTTTTTGAACCTTTCCTCCCATCTGTCTTCTAACAGCCCCGGCTCTGGAGTTTCCCTACCGGGGCCAATAGGTCGAACCTTTCCTGTTCCCTGTTTTTTATGTTGTGAAGTTTTGTGTCGCCAGGTTGTCACGGCTACCTCTGGGGACGTCAGTCTTCCTTTAAATTTTTAGTTCCTAGCAAGTTACAATAATAGGGATGTATTTAGATTTTTATATAATATATATATCATATGACAAAAAAAAAAAAAAAAAAGAGGTCAGGGTGTTGATATTAAAAACAAATTAGGCATATCCTGGCCACTATCATGAGCGTATTTTAGATGGCAGAGCGCCATCTAGTGGAGAGAAAAAAAAATGATATAGGCTAAATTTTGTGTTAAAATGTTATAAATAAAAGACTAATTAGGTTAAAATAATATATTAAATCTATCTTGGACCTTATGAGTATTAGAATTAAAGAAACGGTTGAAACAGCTGCCAGGTTCGTTTTGACGATACACAGCCCAACACCAATCTCTTTTCAACCTGGTTGAAACTTAGTCTCTATTATTTAACCGCACACAATCTTTATAAAATGTTTATTCAATTTTCACTAGTTATATAACATTAATTTTTAATATTTATTTAATAGTAATTTTTATAAGTAATATTGATATTTATTTTTTAACGATACTCATTTTATGAATTGAAATATTAAAGAAATATTTATATAAAAATTTAATTTAAAATTATCAATTCTATTTATAACTTTTGAATTTTTGCACAAAATATTCTGACCTATTCTGTCTTTAGCGTTTATCTTTCTATACTCTTTTTTTTTTTTGCCTCAGCGTGAACGTTGTAATAACATATATTTGTTATTTTAAATATAAAAATAGATATATATGTTAAATATATACTCATGGACAAAAATTAAGTAGGTTGTAACTTTTAGAATGTATATCGGGATTCAGACAATAACTCTGGAAGTTATTACAGTGACCTATATTGAAGACACGAGATAACCAAGTGTGAATAAATTTGCCTCTGTCTCTTTCAAAAAAAAAAAAAATAGACGATCGGCGATATGAAAGATTTTCTACTTCCTTAAATCTTATCCGTGTGTGTATTTCTTCGCCCCTTCTTTTTTATTCTTTATTTTTTTCTCAAAATTTTCGACAACTATTCAATAGAAAATGGAAAATAGTACAAATGTGAAATTTTGAACTGGGATCAGGTTGATAAATTAATTTATTAGTTTGATTACAAGTTTAAATATTTATTATGGTTTTAAACAGATGTTTATATTTTACAAAAAATATACATGAATGAAAAACATTTTATCAATTAAAATATTATAGAACACACATATATATAGATAAATATATTAAATACTTTAGAAACTAAAATATTCTGAAAAACATATAAATAATAAACAAAAATACTTCAGAGGATGAAAATATTATGAAATATATATAATTATAAAATGTATATACAGCAATACACTATATCCTCGGAAACTGCGTTTTGTTCATTATCATATACATTGAATATATTTGTATTATATATTTTATGATCATTAAATAATAAAAAGGCATATATTGGATTGAATCAAAAGATGTATTTGCCAATATTTCGGTTGGCTGAACCCCAAGGTCAAGTCATCACATTTTATATAAACAAATAGCGTTTGTTTATACAAAATGTAATGCCTTGACAAAGATTGGCGTTCAGTCAACCGAAATATTGACAAATAAATATTTTCTTCAATCCAATATATGCCTTTTTATTGTTTAAAGATTTAAATATAGATTGCTCTATTTTAAGAACAATATTTGTATAAATATATTCCTTTTTTACATATTATGTGAAACAAAAGTGATTTTTATCTCGAAAGCTATAAAATAGAGAGCTAAAAAATAAATCCGGGTCAAAATTTATGTTTTTTATAATGCTATATCCGTTAGGCTTCTACATTTTAAAACCTCGCAGTTATTTTGTTCATAAAGTTATATTTTAGCATTAAAGAAAGTATTTAAAAGTAATTTGGTATCATAACCAGGAACCCTATAAAATATAGGTAAATTCTACATGGGGATAATTAATTTCTAAAATTGAAAATTCAGTGAATTTAAAAAATTCTCATTAATTTGATGTCCTTTTCAGAATCGATTAGTTAGAATTGGTCTCATATAAATTTTAGATGGTTAATTTTTGAGATTAATGAATTTCCCATATTTGAAACTTATTTGAACAACTTACTAGTTGGTAAAAAGTTATGTCTATTGATTGGTAAAAATGAGGATTTATTTTTATAGTCACTAGGAATTTTGATTTCTTAATTGTTTTATTTATAGAACGTCGGGTTTTATCATTAGGATCATTAAGAATTATGATAATATTGTAAACAGATATTGATGATATGAAACGATCATTAACTATTTTATTGATAACTATCAGTGACTTGCTGTCACTCTCCTCAGGGGAAGCAAGTCACGGAGTTAAATAAATCATTCGTTGATATGGCTTTAAAGTGCATATATTTGTCTTCCTCAGCTCAAAGTCTATTAAGGATAGTTCAAAAGAAGTGGATTTCTCTGACACCAGAGAAAGTTTATCTTAAGTTTTGGACAATGAAAAAGGTTTTATTGATTTAAGTTCCTGGAGAGATGAGGACATAGATTTATTCTATACTATTGTTACGAGAATTCGAAACTATTATAGACGCGTATGTTTATTTTTAAAAAATTAAACAATTTTCTACCACCCTTACTGCAATGAAAAATTAATGGGAGGGCCTAGCTCATCAGTGGTGAACCCTCCCAGCGGTTTCGCCAGTTTAATCTACCAAATTAGTGGTGAACCCTTCCAGCGGTTTCGCCAGTTTAATCTATCGCTGGGAGGGTTCACCGCTGATGATAATGCTCTCCCATTAATTTTTCATTGCAGTAAAGGCAATAGAAATGTTTCATTAAAAAAAATAATCATAGGCGTCTATAATAGTTTCGAATTCTCGTAACAGATGGCGCGCGAATGTATCATATTGTTATGTGTAAGGCCTCTAAACGGTTGCAATCTCCGCCAATAGATGGCGCTTTCGCCGGATTCCCTTGCTGGCTGATGTGGGAGTCGCCGACTGCTGTGGTCCCGTTTCCTGGGGAGGTTGGATGTAAATACGCTTTTGTGTTGACCCCAGGATGTAGGGTCATGTAAATACCCATTGTCTGTTGTTTTATTTAGATTTAATGTTAGTAATAGATGACAATAAAAAAAGTGCTTCTAGTCTCCGTGTCGCCTCCTGTCGTTATTATCGCCACTGCCATCGTCACCGGGCTACTGCAGCTGCTACTACTCTTCTGGTAAGTCTCTCGTGTCTCCCCACCAGTGGTAAGGCCGAGAGATACTGCCAGAGGAAGGGAGTTTCCACAGGAGAGGTGGAACTCAGGAAGTCTTTGGGTGGCGTGCGGGAAAGGCCGCAAGGAAGAGCAACCGGAGCCCGAGTAGGTGAACCACGAACGGAAGAAGCGCGTTGTCGCAAAGAACCAGAGGGTAAACACGCGACAATATTATTGTTACGGCTACGCCCATATAAGACATAAGCAATGACGATAAGATAGTTGGGATCATTGTAGTACACAGGTTCAACATGAAAATAAGATAAGAAGAAAGAAGGAGCGTGTGATGGGTGAAGCCAGTAGTCTATTTTCTTTGTCCACATCGAGACAGCGCGACAGTAAGTCTTGTAGGAAGGCCAACAATGCAAAATAAAGTTGAGCAAACCAAGGAGTGAGATTATTTACATTCTGGGTTCATAAAGTTGGTCAGTTGAATTAAGAGTGATCCATTCTTCTGTGTTTCTCTGTAAATCTCTCTTTATATATATATATGTCGGATCCTGTTGTTTACCTGTGTAAGATCCTGTCGACTCTCTATAATAATGGGATTAGATCCTGTCGACTCTCTGTCGGATCCTGTTGTTTACCTGTGTAAGATCCTGTCGACTCTCCATGATAATGGGATTGGATCCTGTCGACTCTGTCGGATCCTGTTGTTTACCTGTGTAAGATCCTGTTGACTCCTGTCGACTTACTGTGGGATTGGTGAATTGTGGTGAATCCTATGTCGGATTATGTTGAATTGATGATTGATGGCACAGTCTTGGTCGAATGGTGGGTTTCCACAGGTGAAATAACGAGCACACCTGGATGGGATAGAACATGGACTTTGCGAAAGGGAGAGAGTTATGACTGGAGGAGGTACCTTTGCCTTTCACATGATCGAGAGGACTTTACCTCGGTTGGAGCCTAAGTTGAGCACACCTTGCTTCTAGCCCGGTCACCTACCTTCTCTCTAACTTCTTGTCCGAGATAATCGTCATTAACTATCTCGGTTTCTCATTGGTGGAGATCATTCTACGTGCCTACTTCTGATTCGCTATTAGTTGGTCATGCTTAACTGTAAATGGCTTAGTAACTCCATTGTCGCCATGATTGCAATCTTCCAAGAAGAAAAAGGTCTTTGAACTTTAGTTTTATGGGGGGGGGGGGGGGGGTCCTGGGCAGTGACATTTACTTCCTGGATGATGCAATCCTGTTAATTGTTGTTCCCTTTTTCGCGAAGCCTAACTTTTATTAAATCTTTTGACGATACATTGCATAGGTTGTAGTGGGGTTATATATTTCTATATAAAAATTATCACATATATATATATATGGTAATTTAAACAAACAACCCCATACTGTGTATATAACTTATAATAAGATTGTCATGTTGTATATAGAAGCACATCTATAAATAATTATGCGCATGATTAATCTGTGTCATTGCATCGCCCTATGTAATGTAATTTGTACAAAGTGGATAAATAAATAAAATCTGTAATAGATTTAAGAGTTGAGCTAGGGCAGAGATCGAACATATAGTATTGCCAAAACAACAGAGTCTAAAGATGGAAGTCATAAATCAGGTAGATTCACAATTCCCACGACAGGCCACCCACACTGTCACATGTGGTGGAATGCAGAGACCCCTCTCACACCTGGACAGGTAAAGGCGCCCTTTCTCAAACGCCCCTGTCACATAAGGTCCCCCCCCCGTCTTTTAACCTATAAATACATCATTTTTGCAGGGACTTGACAGTTCAGTTCAGTTTAGTTTAGTTCATCCTTAGTGCAAGCCGCGTCGGTCGTATGTTATGTCGATCTCATCCAACATGTAGTTAGGAAGAACTCGTCTATCTCCATCTTGCGCTACTAGCTCAACTTTTATCTGTTACGGAACTTTCTTAGTGCAACTGTGTCTTCGTTTTTTGTGTGGATATCCCCAGCTTTCCACTCTGCCTCGACAACGACTGCCTGTATTTTGTGAGAACTTTTAAAGGTCTTCCAAGGTGCAGAGAGGTACTGGAAAACTCTACATCCTGACTGTTCCTCTTGGTCAACACAGTACAACAAGAGCTACCAAGACTTCAACATTATTTCAGTAGTCGACAGGATACTACAAGTCGACAACAACGCCAAATTTCAACTTATTTCAGTAGCCGACAGGATAACCAAAACGAAGGATACCAAACGAAGAAAGCTAGATAGTCCAGATAGAACGAGAAAGTGCAAAGATGGAAGAGCAAACCGAACAGTCCAACGATGCGACCGGGTTATCTGTTCCCCAACAAGAGACGACATTTGAAGAGGAGGAAACGTCGCCGCCCCAAGGGACCTCCGCAGACCTGCTGACACAGATCGCCGATGCCCTGAATAAGCTGCTGGTCGCCCGATCTCCGAGGGAGATAGATGTGAGTCCATACGATGGTACCTTTGAAGCCCAGAGCTTTTTCGACAACTTCGATGCCCAAGCAGACCGAGCTAAGCTGACCTACACGGACCGCCTACACAAGTTACCCTGCTACCTGCAAGGTAAGCCCCTACAATATTTCCGAAACCTACGGTTAGATAGGTTATTTTATATTGATGTCCGCCAAACCTTGATAGATTTATTCCCAACAGCGACAGAAGCGTCGTTTTCACGCTTCCTAGCCATCAAATTGACACCCCAAATGCCCCTAGAAGACTACTACCAAAACAAAACGGTAATGGGCATGAAATTAAACCTACCCGCCGACATATTAATAGATTCTCTAACCGAAGGACTACCCGTCGCAGATCAGCGATTAATCGCCACGGTGCAGCCAAACACCATTAAAGAATGGTTCGACCTAGTGTCGAGAATAAGAAGAACCCAGTGTGCCACCAGTGCAGTGTACCAGCGCCAAGTAGACAAGGCCCCACATCCAACCTACCACAACCCACCACCGCGGCACAACAACCAGCGTTCATCACGTGTAACGTACCAAGTTGCACCCCCACCCTCGCCTTGCAAGTATTGCAATGCTATGCACTGGCACTCCCAGTGTGAACAACGGTTCCAACAGGACCGAACAAGCCAAGTCTACAGCGCCAGACCACGCACAACCACTGTACCAAAATCTGGTACCCGGCCCAAGGTCCAATCGCGGAGCCCTGTTCCCCAAGTCCAAGCTGCAAGCCTAGACGACTCTACAAGCCCCGCGAGCAGCTCAACGGTAGGAAAACCTGAAGCTTATTTTCGTTGAATAGCTTATAATATGGACTGATTTGTCACCAAATGTAAATTTGCCCTTTTTAATAGTCACGGGAGCATCTATAAACCTACTTAACTTAGATATTTTAAGAACCATAGAAAATAGATTACCATATAAAATTATTATACATCAGTACAGTTTAACTATAAACGCAATAGCCCACAATGTAAATACCCTTGGATATATATTTTTAAAACTTAAAATAGGTAACCTCACCCAAAAACTAAATTTTTTTATAGTAGAAGCTTCACTACTTTTTGGTATTTTATCTATTAATACCCTTAAAATATTTAAATTAATTATAGATTTTAATAATCTCCAAATTTATCAAAATAATGATGCTCTCCCAACGAATGTCTATAAGTTCACCAAGTGCAAACAGGATTTATGTCCCACTCAACCGAGGGAAACGGATATTTTTACCACCTTCCCCTCGAACCAGTCCTGTTTACACGTGGCGGACCCTACCCCAATTATATGTTCCCCCACTATTGTTTCACCCACTATATCTCCTACCCATGATATTGAGATTTCTATACCTTCTAATGCGACACCTCAGTTAGAACATTGTCCACACGAACTTCACCGAATTCTATATGAATTCTCGCATGTGTTCTCTACTAATAAATACAATGTGCCCAAATTGAACATACCACCGGTAAAAATCAATACCACCACAGATAAAATAATAGCATTACGCCGATATAGAGTGCCACTACACGACCAACAAGAAATTCAAACCCAAATAGAGCAAATTCTCCAACATGGAATTATTGCCCCGTCATTTTCACCTTATGCCAGTCCAATAACTCTTGTTACAAAACGTGACAAAACGAAACGTTTCTGTATTGATTACAGAAAACTTAATGAAATCATCGCTCCAGACGTACATCCTTTACCTTTAATAGAAACCATTCTTGACAAATTGTCGAAAGCCAAATACTACTCTTCTGTAGATATAGCATCCGCATATTGGCAATTGGAAGTAGAACCTAACTCACGTAATCTACTAGCTTTCGTGACGTTAGATAGTCAGTACGAATTTTGTAGACTTCCTTACGGATTTAAAAATTCGCCACAGATATATCATCGTGCCATAAACCAGGTCATGCAAAAATATAAACTAAATTTTGTTACCCATTACTTCGACGATTTCATTATTTTTTCTGACACCTTAGAGGATCATCTACAACACCTACAACAATTTCTAACGGTATGTCAACACGAAAACATCAAACTCAATTATAACAAATGTTCGTTTTTTAAAACAAATATAGATTTCTTAGGATACACTGTTACCGCAGGTACTTGTGTACCACAGACGCGCAACCTTGATACCATAAGTGCCATCAAACCACCTACCAATCAAAAGACATTACAATAATTTTTAGGAGCAGTGAACGTGTATAATAATTTTATACCAGATTATGCCCGCTTACGAGCACCTTTAAATAAACTACTTAAAAAAGATGTGAAATGGAATTGGGACCCAGATTGTCAACAAGCTTTCACAACTCTCAAAGAGAGTTTAACCAGTAAACCAGTACTACACTTGTATCATGTCGGTTTACCCTGCCGCCTTTATTGCGACGCATCCACCCAAGGGATCGCAGGCATACTCATACAGGTACATCCAGACGGACAAGTACATCCTGTACAATATTTCAGCCGCGCCCTTAGAGCACATGAGAGAAACTACACCGTTTCCGAACTCGAGTGCCTCGCCATCGTCGAAAGTGTAGACAAATTCCGAATATACCTCACCGGTATAAAATTCACCATATACACAGATCACCAAGCTTTACAATGGCTTAAAACTATAAAAAATCCGTCAGGACGACTCTTTAGATGGAGCCTGAGACTATCTACCTATAATTACGAAATTCACTACCTCAAAGGCAGCCAACAGTACGAAGCAGATTTATTATCGCGAAACCCCTTTGTAGGATTTGTCAGTGCTGATATTATCAAACAGCATCAACCAACAGCATCCCCCTTCAACATTGATACAAACGGTTTACATACCATTACCCGAAAAGGTGTAATTAAAATAATAATTCCCGAAACCCTGCAACATACTCTAATGAATAAAGTTCACCAAGAATATAACCACCCAGGCATCTCTCAGATGACCCGCATAATTACTGCCCAGTACTACTGGAAAGGTATCTCTAAATCTATAGAAAAATTTGTCAAGTCGTGTCACACCTGCCAAATCATTAAAAGGCCCAAAGGTAAACCCTATGGTGCCCTCGGACAAATTCCACCACCTCAACAACCATTCGACTTAATCTCTATAGATACCATAGCTGGATTTTCGAAATATGGACACTCCAAGACATATCTACACGTAATAGTGGATCATTTAACGCGATATGCTTGGACCTTTCCATCGAAGTCCACCAGTACCCTAACATACATTCAAACCCTCAAAACGGTACTACAGCAAGGATCTCCAAAACGTCTGTTATCTGACAGAGCGCCCGCTTTTACCTCAGAAAAATTCCGTAAATTTCTAATAACGCATGGTATACAACCTCTACTAACTACCAGCAATAACCCACAGGCAAACGGTTTAATAGAACGCTTAAATGCGACCATTACAGGCAAGCTCAGACTAGCTTATCTAGAAAATCCGATAGCTTCCTGGACTCTACTAGTTAAACGCGTCCTTCAGACGTACAATAACACGCCCCATTCTGTCACAAGTTTTCCACCTACCTACTTAATGTTCAATGTTATCCCCCCAGATCTAAGAACTCATCTTGACCCATACCCCGAAATAAATATAGCTCGAGAGATAGCAAACTCTCGTACTCAAAATAAGCATAAAAAAGATAAAGAAATATTTGATAAGCAGCACAGAACACCACATTTCGAAGTGAATGATCTTGTTTTAGTCAAAAATTATAGACATCCAGACACAGGTAAATTAGCACCATATTTTACTGGACCATACAAAATAATTGAAATAATTTCACCCAATGTCGTTCGAATAGATCGCCCCAATCAACCTCTCAATAGAGACAGTCACACCATACATGTCAATAAATTAAAATATTACACAGAGAATGTTCTGTACATTACACCTCCACAAACCCGATTTGCTCAAAACCCACAGCGATTGTCTCAAGATGTATATTTCAGTGAATTCAATCATTTGACTCCAGATATCTTCGAGACGCAACTAGTCCGAATTATACCGCCTACAAGCTCACAACCCTTTTTGCATTTAAACCCCAGTATTTTCAAATAGGCAAGAAATATGCCAAACTCAACAAAAGAAGAGAGAGAGAGAGAAAGTCAGTTTCGAGTAAAATCTCAAACATAGCAAGCCATCCCACATGTGTGACCACCCCAAAAATAGAATTTCCGTGAAAAAAAAAAGGGGGAAGTGGACGCCCTTTATGACGTCACTCCCTTGGTCACTACTATCTTTTGAGAATATCTTTGGACATGCAGATATTTTTAACCGCTAGCTTCATGACGCCATTTTGAACACATGTGTCACACTACTCATTTAGATTTCCTCGAGAATCTCACAAATCTCACCAACGAGATATCACAACACAACATACATTAAACATTTTACATGTTAATTGATAACACCAATTAAAACAATTTGGTTAAGTCTTATATAGACTTTTTAACGCGAAAGAGAAATCATTCTCTACATACCAGCATTGAGGACAAACGAAAAGATCATTTCACGTATTCCCAGTTTCAGAGTCATAGAAACACCGATGTTACCAAAGGGATATAATCTAGTCACACACCACAACTGTAACTTTTCGTCAAAAGAGACAATTTTTGTTCAATTTTACACTACTTAAAATTTAGCCAATCATTAATAACCTTCAATTATATTATAAATTTTGTATAAAATCTTGAATAATCATTCTTATTCTTACCTTTCAATTATATAAACAAATTTTTTAATCCAACATTTAAAAAAAAAAAAAAAACCTTTAATCAAATTTACTTTTATTTTTCATGATATTATTTTAGTATTGTAAAACATCTAATTGTTTCAAAAATTATTTTTATTTTATTATTTATTATATATTTTATATATTACAGGTTTAATTTTGTCCACTTACACTTTTTGTACCCGCAATCATATTTCTATATTTCTATTCACTATATTTTATTTGTTTAAATACCTTTATTATCTGACAAAGTTTATCATCCACTATCGGGCATCTACAACAATCGTTTTCAACAATCATATTCTTTAACAAATCCCTATATTTTTTATCACTATCTTTTCAGTCATTGCGTCACATCAACGTAGAAAAACGACAGCACTGCTTGACAATCTATTTTTTGATTTCGTAATTCAACAAACTCTTTGAGAACACAGTTCCCCAGACTTACAAATCCAAACTTCTGGTCTGAACACGCTTCAAGAGTTTATTTCATTTCATCCGCAGAGCAAATCACCAACGCATTCACAAAGCGTTCACTTTTTTCAACTTTCAACTTTTTTTTTTCAGCTCTAGCGGACCACATTCAACCTTTGATTTCGAGTCAAGTCAGATCACCTACTGTCGCTACAATTCTACTTATCGCATGGCTCTATTTCACTCCTTTCTCAATCATATTAATAAGCAACTTTTCTTCAACAACTTTTAACCCAATAATCCTGAAATTGTGACAAAACACTGTAACCCTTATATAGGATCGCAAGTGAAACATTGCCAAGGAAGACAGCTCAAGTCTATATCCTCGCTTTGCACCTGGATCTGAGTATTTGGTTTACATGGGCACTTCTAACAATTACATATTCTTCAACAACTTTTCAACCCAATAACACTACAATTGTGACAAAGCACTGTTACCCTATACAGGATCACAGGTGAAACATTGCCTAGGAAGACGCTCAAGTCCATATCCTCGCTTTGCACCTGGACCTAAGTATTTGATTGCATGTGTAAATCTCACAATTGCTTATTCTTTAACTACTAACCCTGTCCAACGCCCACCAATATTCTCTTAGAATGTGAATTTTTATGTCATCATTTTATTTTAATAATCTTTTTTGTTAATCAAACAAAATGTCATTTTTATTTCACTTTTATATATCCAACAAATATCATCTTGTTATAGCCCTTTTTAACCCTCACAGTTTAAATTAATTAAAATAAATTTTAATTACTTACCTGTGTTAGAGAGGCTTTACCCGGATAAACCCTTTCACTCCCGGGGCCCATCTATGGTAATTTAAACCAACAACCCCATACTGTGTATATAACTTATAATAAGATTGTCATGTTGTATATAGAAACACATCTATAAATAATTATGCGCATGATTAATCTGTGTCATTGCATCGCCCTATGTAATGTAATTTGTACAAAGTGGATAAATAAATAAAATCTGTAATAGATTTAAGAGTTGAGCTAGGGCAGAGATCGAACATATAGTATTGCCAAAACAACAGAGTCTAAAGATGGAAGTCATAAATCAGGTAGATTCACAATTCCCACGACAGGCCACCCACACTGTCACATGTGGTGGAATGCAGAGACCCCTCTCACACCTGGACAGGTAAAGGCGCCCTTTCTCAAACGCCCCTGTCACATAAGGTCCCCCCCCCCGTCTTTTAACCTATAAATACAACATTTTTACAGGGACTTGACAGTTCAGTTCAGTTTAGTTTAGTTCACCCTTAGTGCAAGCCGCGTCGGTCGTATGTTATGTCGATCTCATCCAACATGTAGTTAGGAAGAACTCGTCTATCTCCATCTTGCGCTACTAGCTCAACTTTTATCTGTTACGGAACTTTCTTAGTGCAACTGTGTCTTCGTTTTTTGTGTGGATATCCCCAGCTTTCCACTCTGCCTCGACCACGACTGCCTGTATTTTGTGAGAACTTTTAAAGCTCTTCCAAGGTGCAGAGAGGTACTGGAAAACTGTACATCCTGACTGTTCCTCTTGGTCAACACAGTACAACAAGAGCTACCAAGACTTCAACATTATTTCAGTAGTCGACAGGATACTACAAGTCGACAACAACGCCAAATTTCAACTTATTTCATATATATTAATTTTATTTTATATACAGTTAAAACTGTCTATAGCGCCCCCTCTAAATAGCGCCTTCCTCTCTATAGCGCCCGATTTTAAATACGTAGTACGATGCGATTGACATTAAAAGTGGCCTGTCTATAGCACTCCCTCTCTATAGCACCCTATTTTGGTGAGTCCCAAGAGGGGGGCGCTATAGACAGGTTTAACTGCATAGTCAAATTTTGAGTAAAATATATCAGGCCCCCAGGTAAAAATGTCTTTTCAAAACCTTTTTATTCTCTAGCTTTCAGGCACGGACGCCCTTCTACAGGAGAAAACATGGTATAATGATACGTCAATAGAACACGAGTTAAATACATTGCGTGACATTGAAAATGGAACACCAAGAAATAGTGGCCAGAAAATTATGCAAATTTCAGGGTAGACGCGCCTAACCGAGTTATGCAAATGATGTAAAATGCGCAGCTCTCGTGCGCACATGGAGTAAGATATAAGGGAAGGAACTTGCAGAAAGGACAGTATTCGTGTCGTTATTTCTTCAAGGAAAATCATTGTAGAAATTTTGTTCTTGTGTCAAAAGACACGTGTAATAACAGAGAATGCCAGGTCATCGTAAACGGAGGCAGTTCAAGCAGACAGACGCTTTTACGAGGGGCATGGTGATCGGACTGAAAAGGGCAGGTTGGTCCATACGTCAAATCGCAGCTGATACACACCTTGGTGCGTCCACGGTGCACCGACTGTGGAGAAGATGGATGGAACAAGGAAATGTGACAATTTATAGGAATGTCGGTGCAACCAGAGTGACGTCAGCACGTGTGGATCGGCGTATCCTTCGACAAGCAGTGGCGGCCCCACAAGCCACTTGTACCGCCATCCTGCAACATGTGCAAGACACCCTAGATCATTCCATCTCGACCAGAACCATTTCCCGTCGATTGGTTGCTAATGGCTTGCACTCATGCCGTACGCTAAGAAGACTGCCATTGACCCCACCGAATAGGCGCCAACGTTTGGAATGGTGCCGGGCTAGATCGACGTGGATGACGGAATGGCACAGGGTCGTGTTCTCAGATGAGTCGCGTTTCTGCTTGTCCAGTGATAGTCGCCGTGTACGCGTGTGGGCGTCGACGTGGAGAAAGGTCCAATCCGGCAGCAATTGTGGAACGCCCCACCGTGCGACAACGTGGAATCATGGTTTGGGGCGCAATCGCGTATGATTCCAGGTCACCTTTACTTCGTATTCAGGGCACTATGACGGCCCAACGATACGTTGATGATGTGCTGCGACCGGCGACACTGCCCTACCTTCAGGGGGTACCCAATGCCCTTTATCAGCAGGATAACGCCCGACCGCACACTGCTCGCATTAGCCAACAAGCTCTGCAAGATGTACAGATGCTTCCCTGGCCACCGTACTCTCCTGATCTCTCACCAATCGAGCACGTCTGGGACATCATTGGACGCCGTTTGCATGCCTTGCCACAGCCGCGTTCAGAAGACGAACTGTGGCAAATGGTTGAGAGGAAATGGAGAGCCATCCCTCAGGACGCCATCCGTACTCTGATTGACTCTCTACCTAGACGTGTTGCTGCGTGCATCGCCGTCCGCGGTGGTCCTACTTGCTACTAAGCCGACGCCGTTCTCGCTCTGTATTATGACTATCATTTTGAAATAAAGATCACTTATTGTTCGTCCCTGTCTCTCTCTGTCTGCCGAGTTTCATCACTTTCTGGCCACTTTTTCTTGGTGTTCCATTTTCAATGTCACGCAGTGTATAATCAGATACTATTTTACATAATTTTATGAAATTCTGTTGATATGAATCTTTTCATATTAACTATTATACAAAAGGTTTCTAAAAATATATATCTAATAAGAGGACATACAAATATATATTATATAATATATAAACTGAAATATTTCTATATTTTAAAAATTATACATTTTATTTCTATTCATTGATATTTCTACTTTTTGGTTATCATCGTTTTAGAATAACTTTCAGTTTTGTTGTAAATATGAGTAGTTAACATATCTATCTTTTTGAATCACTAATATAAGATTAACTTTATAAATTCTATATAATGTGAAAATAACTAATGTGTAATATTTCCTCAAGTAATTGAAAATAAAAACTACTTGATGGTAAATAATTATATATTTTTTATCACGACTGCACCTTCAACCCTTTATCTTATCGATCCTTTGTCTTATCAACCCTTTATCTAACAACAAACAAATTTTTCATAACATATATATATATTAGTAAATTAAATTTTATTACCATCTATCGTTAAAATTTTACACAAATAAGTTTACTGGCAATGCTTTTTTAAAAAAACATCAAATACTATCTCTACAGACCTTACTGCAATGATATGAGTTATTGAATGAAAGGGCTTGGCTCATCAGTAGTGAACCCTCTCAGCGGTTTCGCCAAATTAATCTCTAGACCGCTCTACTATTGTATTGGACTGGATTTTTTATATACCCTGCATTTTCTATGGAAGGCAGCTTAGGGGTGTTTAGTGAACTATGGACATAGTTTGCGGAAGAGCTTTGCTCGATGCAACACCTTGAAATTATATTTATGTACCTCTACAGACCTATAAGCTTATGTCCATAGTTCACTAAACACCCCTAAGCTGCCTTCCATAGAAAATGCAGCGTATATAACAAAACCAGTCCAATACAATAGTAGAGCGGTCTAGAGATTAATTTGGCGAAACCGCTGAGAGGGTTAACTACTGATGAGCCAAGCCCTCTCATTCAATAACTCATATCATTGCAGTAAGGTCTGTAGATATAATATTTGGTGATATTTAAAAGAAACGCATTGCCATTGAATTTATTTGTGTAAAACTTTAACGATAGATGGCAATAAAATTTAATTTACAAATATATATTGGTTATGAAAACATAGTTTGCGGAAGAGCTTTGCTCGATGCAACACCTTGAAATTATATGTATGTACCTTTACAGACCTATAAGCTTATGTCCATAGTTCACTAAACACCCCTAAGCTGCCTTCCATAGAAAATGCAGGGTATATAACAAAACCAGTCCAATACAATAGTAGAGCGGTCTAGAGATTAATTTGGCGAAACCGCTGAGAGGGTTCACTACTGATGAGCCAAGCCCTCTCATTCAATAACTCATATCATTGCAGTAAGGTCTGTAGAGATAATATTTGATGATATTTAAAAGAAACGCATTGCCAGTAAATTTATTTGTGTAAAAATCTCTCTCTCTCTCTCTCTATATATATATATATATATATATATATATGAAAAAACAATAGAAAAAAATAAAAGATAAGTGGGTCAGGTGTTGATATTAAAAATAGAGAAGGCATCTCCTGACCATGAGCACGTGTGCTTTTTAGATGGCAGAGCGCCATCTAGTGGAGCAAAAATAAACTAAACGTGATATTTGGCCAACCCAATTTCTTGATAAATCAAGAAAAGCCATCCACGAACGCGTTTCGCGCTGTTGGCGCTCGTCAGCGTGGAGAAGGCTGTAACCACTGCGACCAAAAATATTTTTTGGTCCCAATGGCTTCCCGAAAAATCAAGAAATATATATATATATATATTATGAAAAAGGCATTTCCTTATCGTGCAACTGAAAGTTGCTGATGGCTTGCGCCATCTATCGGAATAAATATAAACTATTCTCGTTGATTTATAATTATTGCAGAATTGGCCAATTACCCATTCTTGATTAATCAAGAAAAGCTAACCACGTACGCGTTTCGGGCTGTTGGCCCTCATCAGCGTGGTGGAGCTGTACCTCAACGACATCAGCAACTTTCAGTTGCACGATGAGGAGATGCCTTTTTCATAATGTATGCACCTTATCCCAGTACAATATCACATTTGTACTATTTTTCATATATATATAGGCTTTTAGGACATAACTAAGGAAACAAGAAACACATATTAGGCTGTAGTTATCATTGGGAGAGGTCTATCTAGTTTCCACCTTTTTAGTTTTTGAGTATGAAGTTTGTGTTTTTAACTCGATAGAGACGTAAAATTCTGCGACAAACGGTTAAATATTTTCAACGTACAGGTTGATTGCCAACAGTACAAACAGTTACAAATAACTGTTGTAAACAAAGGTAATCAATTGATGATTAACCAAGGTAGAGATGGTTAACTAAAATTAATTAAAACCAATGAGAATAATTCCACGTACTCTAAAGACAAGAGAAAGAGATTAAAGAAAAAAAAACAAAATAGTTTTGATGATAATGCACCAGTTTTAAGATGCAGGCATTTAAGGAAATAAAGATCAATTATTGCTTTTTCTAATTGATTGATTAAAAATAAAAGGAATTCTCTTCCGATATTTTTACCGTTATTGATTCATTTGATTAATGGCAGGAACTTTGGATTTTAAATGTCTTTTTTTCGTCTTATTTGGCGGAAACAGCACATCCAGTAATTACAGGAGTGCCGAATGGTTAATTTTGGTGTTTTCCCACTTCTATGATTTATTTTAGCCAATTTACCTACCGACTTTAACGAACAAAAAGTCGTTTTAATCAAAATTGAATTTAAACTTTGTAAAATATCTAAATTTTATTATTTTAAAAAACTGAATCTTGAACTTTATTTGATATTTTGATTGATATAGTTAGTTATTACTAAAGTTTGCAGAGTAAAACCTATTTTAAGGAATTTATCTGACACCACTGCGTTGAAACAACAGCATTTATAGAATAAAATTTGACTTCACTTATAATCTAATCTACCCTCCAATGAGAGACAACCTCCAGGAGCGACCAGATGTATCTATGTTTTTAAAAGGTCTTTATACAAGACTTGTATAATAGGTCTAAAAACACATTAGGCCTATCCTGACCACTAACATGAGGGTTTTTTAGATGGCAGAGCTCATGTTAGTGTGGTAAGGATATGCCTTTTTGTTTTTAATATCCACATCTGACCTTTTTCATTTTTGTTTTATTTTTTCACATAATAGGTCTAATAATATGATATATATTGAAAATAGAGCAATCAATAATTATAAAGACATATATTGGATCAAGATATAATTTATTAACCAATATTTCAGTTGACTGAACGCCAACCTTTTTCAAGGTATTTCAAGATATTTATGTCAACAATAGATGTGGCGCTGAGTTTATTGTTGACATAAATACGTTATAATACATTGATTCAGCCAACTGAAATATTGGTAAATAAATGATATTTTGACACATTATATGCCTTTTTAATTATATATATATAATTTAAATGGTGTAATAGATATTATTCCCTTCTACTCAATTATTGTCTTATTTTTCAATTAAACAACCCCTGTATAAATATTAAGGTAAAATTATGTTTTCAGGGATAATTTTATTTTATAAGCTAGAGATATAATCTATCTATATCTCCCTATTCATTTAATATAAATATTGGTAAAAATATTGTTATATTCCATTAAAATATATATTTCTTCACAGGGGGGAAATGTTATATTAAAATATTATTTTATTCAAAAAATTCTATTTCATAGATTCAAATACTCTGTTAAATCGACCGCCAGAGGTCACGCTTACCCTATAAAAGCTCATTGTTGTTGTTTCCCAATGGCCGGCTCAAACCGTTTATACATTATGTGAATAATCTTTTGTTTTTCCTTGTTCTACTCGCTTCAAGCCAGGCAGTACTTTAATCAAATTATGTTTTTCATATATTCCATAAGCTCAATTAAAGCAATATCTGATCAAAACTATTTTTATTATTATATTTTCAAGATTTTACCCACGACTGCAATAACATAGTATAATCCTCAAGATAATCAAAAATCAACAGAAGATCTTTTTTTATATATAACATATATATGTATATAATTATATTATATATTTTCTAAATTTTAAAAATATTTTTAAAAATTGGAAAAAAGTTCACTATTTAGATTTTTTTTCTATTTGATTGAAGAATATCTAGTCCGTTACCCCAGTTGTTTTTTGGACAAGTACATGACGTGTCAAAGCCGATTTATAACCTTGGTTCTGTTGTTAAATCTTACTGTTAAACTTTTTTTTTTCAAATATTTATATATTTAGATACATTGATAATATTCACCTCAAATATAATAATATAAACTTATCTTATTATATTTCTCTTTCTATTTACATTATTAATATATATGTGGGCGCTTCTCCCGTCAAAATAAACGTCTGAATCTGACGCCATCTATTGACCGTCGCCGCTTCTCCCGTCAAAATAAACGTCTGAATCTGACGCCATCTATTGACCGTCGCCGCTTCTCCCGTCAAAATAAACGTCTGAATCTGACGCCATCTATTGACCGTCGCCGCAACTAGCGGCCTCGGGTCGGTGACAAAGCCACAACACCAACTTTGGCAAACTGATAAGCGTCCACCTAGAGCCCATGGTTTCGGGCTAATGGCCCTCGTCAGTCTAGGGCGGACTTTATTCCATGAGATCCACACTGGATCTAATGGAATCCTCACAATCTACCAAAGAGGTGTTTTGCTGCGGGGGCCATTAGCCCGAAACCATGGTCTCTAGGTGGACGCTTATCAGTTTGCCAAAGTTGGTGTTGTGGCTTTGTCACCGACCCGAGGCCGCTAGTTGCAGCGACGGTCAATAGATGGCGTCAGATTCTGACGTTTATTTTGACGGGAGAAGCGCCCATTGCTTCTATGGATTAATTTCCTCCCGGCAAATTTTCCATCTAAATACGCATGAAAAAATTTCCAAGATAAACATTATATGATATACATAGAGAGGCACCTCTCCTTTAACTATACATTAAAATATAAAATTATGTTCATCACCACTAATAAAGAAACTCTACTAGTGGTAATAAAGAATGAACCACAAGATCAGTTTAGGCATATTCAACCAAAATGCCAACCTGTATACCATGTATAGGGGTGGCTTAGATTTCATAACATCCTACAAGAAGAGTTAGGAAATGGGTCGAATTTACCGAAGAGGTGTTTAGGATGGTGATGTGGCAAGGGCCTATTTTCAAGCAAGATTACAATAAGTAAGTCTTCGTCACAATCACAGTTCGGTGGAAGGCTGGTTAAACCATTTGTAGACATGTGAAGCACTTACAGTAAAAGCAGTCGCTAACTACACACCATGATTATCATGACCTGTACCACGTGTACTAGGGATAATTAAAAAAAAAAAAAAGATTACAATATATAGTTGCGGGAGAATTATATTCACGTGTAGAGAACAACTTTTTGATTACCATTACACAATATTGCAATAATATAAAATAATAAAAAGAATCTCCACACAAGAAGCTTCTTTTTGTTCTTTTATATTATGGCAATATTTTATTCACGTACCTAGATTGACACCTCTCCCTTTATTTGTGCATTTGATCGATGCATTATATTTATCATTCTTGTAAAAACCTTTATTAGTGATGATAAATAATGAACCACAACACCAGTTTTAACAACCTGTATACCATGGATATAGACTATGGCCTTCATCAGTTACACAGGCAGCTTCGATTTTATAACATCTTTCGAAATCGGTTATCAAATCGAACGAAATTACCAAAATTATTTTTTAAAGATATTTTATATTTAAACTAATGACACCTATGTTTATTTTTAAAATAAACAAATTTTTAGTGTCCTTTCTGCAATGATAAAATGAGAACCTGGCTCATCAGTGGTAAATCCTACCAGCGGTTTCACCATTTCAATCTACCATACCACTGTAATATTGAATTAGGCTTTTTTTTCCCTTTTTTTACCGATACTGATATCTTGGAAATGGTATTTTGAATAAAATATGGACATGAGCTTTGAGGACAGTATAAATACATATAAATATACTTCAAGCATATTTCTTGTAAGTATAGGTAAATTGCAAGTATTTTTAAAACACAAAATTCAATATGTGACGCATTAAAAGAAACATTCATATCATAAATAGCTTAAATTTGTGAAAAGATATTTTCACAATGATTTGCGTTCTCACGCAATTCTAGCCTTAACACGCTGACAAGGGCCAACAGCCCGAAACGCGTACGTGGTTAGCTTTTCTTGATTAATCAAGAATGGGTATTTGACCAAAATTCTGGAATTTTTTAAAATATCAACGAATAGTTGATATTTATTCCAATAGATGGCGCAAGCCATCAGCAACTTTCAGTTTCCCGATAATGAGATGCCCTTTTTTTCATTTTAGTTTAAATTTCTTACAATAGATGGCGCGCTAATGCAGTACATTAATATTATATTCACACCATATTTTATTCTGGTTGAACAATCACATCAATATATATTGAAATTTGAAACAATATTATTTATTCCTCACACTGACTAATCTATAGTCCAAGAAATATCATCTCTATATGGAATATTTGAAGAAAAAAGACCAAAAGACAATATGTCTATATAGTTATACATTTAAACATAAGAATGGGGAATATTTTTGAATTGGAAAAAGGCTATTTTATTTTTGCGTGCAGCCGAAAATGTAATATTGAATTGTGTGTCCTGTATTACATGTCAGTTTATTAAATGAACAAACTTCTATTTCCACATTCAAACAAAGGAATATAAAGTTTTTATGTGTTTATTCCTTTTTTTGCCTAAAAAATATTCTCCGTGTCGTTCCTTATTTTAACACATATCTTTTTAAAAATTTCATCTAGCTTATATAAACACTATCTTCTTATCCAAATGTTTTATAAAATGTATAAGAAATATAATGAAACACAAAGGAAAATGTAACAATAATAGTTTAAAAATTGAGTTGTATATTCTATTTTAAATAGAGAAAAATTTGAATATTTGATAGGTTTAATTTTTCCATCCAACTATATATTTATATAGAGATGACACTTTCTGTATACGTGTATCTATATATGGATAATTTTAAAGAAGGAAATTGATCTATAAAAATAAAGGTCACCTCTCCCGTCAAAATAGACGTCAGATGTTTCCATGCATCTCTATCACGGCAGTCGCAATGTCCTCTATCTTGGGTGTGTAAATTTATTATTCTGGGTCCATGCCAATTTTCAGTTGTTGTTGTGTCCAATGAAGAGCCTCAGATGTCTCCGTACATATCTATCACAGCAATGTCCTCTATCTTGGGCGTATAAAGCTGCTGTTCGGGATCCATGCCAATTTTCTGTTGTTGTTATCGTGTCCAATTAAGGGCCTCAGATTTCTCCGTATATCTCTATCACAGCAGTCGCGATGTTCTCTATCCTGGGTGTGTACATTTGTTGTTCTGGGTCCTTGTCAATTTTCTGTTGTTGTCGTGTCCAATAAAGAGCCTCAGATTTTTCCAGGCATCTCTATCACAGCAATGTTCTCTATCTTGGGTGTGTAAAGCTGCTGTTCTGGGTCCATGTCAATTTTCTGTTGTTGTCGTGTCCAATGAAGAGCCTCAGATGTCTCCGTACATCTCTATCATAGCAATGTTCTCTGTCTTGGGTGTGTAAAGCTTCTGTTCTGGGTCCATGTCAATTTTCTGTTGTTGTTGTCGTGTCCAATGAAGAGCCTCAGATGTTTCCATGCATCTCTATCACAGCAGTTACAATGTCCTCTATCTTGGGTGTGTGAAGCTGCTGTTCTGGGTCCATGTCAATTTTCTGCTGTTGTTGTCGTGTCCAATGAAGAGCCTCAGATGTCTCCGTACATCTCTATCACAGCAGTCGCAATGCCCTCTATCTTGGGTGTGTAAATTTGTTGTTCTGGCTCCATGACATTTTATGTTGTTGTTGTTGTGGCCAATGAAGAGTCTCAGATGTCTCCATACATCTCTATCACAGCAGTCGCAATGTCCTCTATCTTAGGTATGTAAAGCTGCTGTTCTGGGTCCATGTCAATTTTCTGCTGTTGTTGTCGTGTTCAATGAAGAGCCTCAGATGTCTCCGTACATCTCTATCACAGCAATGTTCTCTATCTTGAGTGTGTAAAGCTGCTGTTCTGGGTCCATGTCAATTTTGTGCAAGGCTGCAGCCATTTCTGCACATGAGAATATGTAGGTAGGTGTTAGTTCCACACCAGGACAACTATTACATGTCATATAGGTTCTTGTGCTATCTGAATGTATTGTCATTCCTTTATAATGTTTCGTTCTGAGTCTTGTAATTGTTTTTGTCATTCTTCCGCCATCTCATTACCTTCAATTATAACATGGGTAGAGATCCATTGTAGAATGCAGAAAAAATACATCTATATATTAACCTTATTATGATACATTAGCGCGCCATCTGTCATGAAAATTCGAAACTATTATAGACGCGTATGAATTTTTCAAAATTAAACTATAACTACTACCCTTACTGCAATGGAAAAATTAATGGGAGGGCCTGGCTCCTCAGTGGTGAGCCCTCCCAGCGGTTTCGCCAGTTTAGCCCTATATGATTCAAAGATATTGGATATATATTATAGTTTAAAGAAAGAGAGACTAGAGAAATAAACAAAATATTTTCCAAAACTTATAATAAAATCGATCAATCGTTATCCGTTAATGGCTGCCGTCGACATCATTAAAAAAGATCAATAAAATAAATAGGCGCTAATTTCCATTCCCAGTTAAAGAAACAATAAGGAGTTTCAAGTGATTAAAGAAAATCCTTTAGAAACTCACTGAATGCCATTTTGGTTCGTGCATCTCTTTCAAAGCTTTTTGTTTCAAATTTGCATATTTCGCTTGTTATATTGAGCATTTCCATATACATATAGTACAATATAATATAAATGCGGCTTGTGATTGTAAAAAGACATTTGAAAATTATCCCGCATGTGTTTCTTTTCAAAGAAAAATCAATTTTTTTAAGGAGAAATAACGATTATTTCTAACCTTAGGGAGGAGGTATGAAAGGGTGAATTGTGAAGAGTAATGATATATAGTATTAAAAATGAAAAAGGCATATCCTGACAAGGAGCACACCTGCTTTTCAGAAAGCAGAGCGCCATCTGGTGGAACAGAAATCAACTAAACATTGATTTAGCCTGTTCCCTGATATTTGACCAACATAATTTCTTGGTAAATCAAGAAAGCCATCCACGAACGCGTTTCGCGCTTTTGGCGCTCGTCAGCGTGGGGTAGGCTGTACCACTGCGACCAAAATGTTTTTTTTGGTCCCAGAGGCTTCTTGAGAAACCAAGAAATGGGTATTTAAGGCCAAACTTGCGTGAATACGCTTAACACATGAAAAAACAATAGAAATAATAAAAATAAAAAAGTCAATATAATATTATGATTTATTTATTATATATGGCACTCTGCCATCTAGAAATGCATATGTAAGCCTGGTCAGGATATGCCTTTTTTATTTTTAATATATATAATTGTATGTAATTCTACTGTCCTCAAAGCTTACGTCCATGGTTCATCTAAAATACCCATTCCGAGAGTCTAGCATCAGTATCACTATAAAAGGCAACCGGAAAATGCAATATAACAGCGGTATGGTAGATTTAACTGACGAAACCGCTGGGAGGGTTTACCACTGATGAGCCAGACCCTCCCATTAATTTTTCCATTTCAGTAAGGGCAGTTGAAATTGCTTAATTTTTAAAAGAATCATACGCGTTTAAAATAATTTCGAATTTTCAAATAATATAGTGCTTTGTTGTCATCATTTATTATATAGTACCTTGTAAAAATAAAGAAAATTTGAGACAATTTAATAAATGTGAAATTGTACTTGGGTAAGGTGCATAAAATAAGAAAGAAAAAAAGGCATCTCCTTATCGAGTAGGTGAAAGTTGTTGATGGTTTGCGCCATCTATCGGAATAAGTATCAACTATTCGTTGATTTTTATTTTTGGCCAATGATGATTATTTTTGTCCAATTATGGAATAATTAAAAATCAACGGATAGTTAATATTTATTCCAACATTCTCATTTAAAAATATATTATTATTTTTACTTTTAGCAATTATTAGAAGTTCTCATTCAACAAAAGTTAAGAAAGAAGTATTTTCATACATTTAATTGATTTTTAAACCTTTTTATAAACCCTCACTATAAAACTACCAATAAAATAGTTCTCTACAGAGTAAAAAAAATCGATAAAAAAAAACGACCTTTCTAAAAAGCTATATTTAATTAAATAACTCTAAACACGGAGTAGCGTTTAGAATAAAGTGGAAACATTCAAATATGGCTACACGTTAATTGGGAAAGATGGCCGACAATTAAGAATTTTCTGGTTGATAGAGTTTATGGGAGTTTCTTACTTTGGCGTAAGTTAGTGGTAACTCTCCGTGGTTACTGATGTTTGACATAGAGGGGCCGTTTTTATACATGTTATATACAAGATCATTGTTATTTTGCTAATTATTCTTGTCCAATTTATATATATAATATATATATATTACATAATAAAAATCATATTTTTATTATTCATAAAATAATTAAAATTCTATATAATCACAGAGTTAAATTTTAAAATAAAAAGGAATCCTTAACAAAAGGAATACAACCTAATTTTACTTTTATTGTAAATAGATAATAACATTGTTAGTTGTATGTATGCAAAAAAACTGTTTGCTTTAAAAAATAATCAAAATAAATATTTTTTGGGACAAAAGTTATCATTCATTTTTACCATCCACGACTGCATGAATTGGTAACGTAACTAGAATACGTCTTTTTTTTATGACATATAAATATATCATCTATTTTTCCTGCAAATATATATTTGTCGTATCCGTCGTGGTCGAATGGAAGGGCGCAACCGTTGTGCATGTAAGCTTCGAAAAATAATTTGTTCCACACTCGTGAGCGGGCGCACGCGGCGTGGGGCGTGCCGTAGCATTCGACCGCGCGCGCTAGCTCCCACGTTTCTATTTGTAGTGTATTTATAGATGGATAAATTTGTATTTATATTTTAACATACTAATTATTAAATTGGTAACGTGATAATCCTGTTGAAGGACTGACAAGTCCGAAAGCTTGAAAATAAGAAGTTACATAAGAAACTTAACCCTGGAAACTTCATTTATTTTATAATACTAATTATGGCGAAAATAAATTATATCTCTTGGGCATTAGGCGAATTATTACATATATATTATAAGAAAAAAATAGTACAAATGTGATATTGTACTGGGATAAGATACATAAATTATGAAAAAGGTATCTCCTATCGTGCAACTAAAAGTTGCTGATGGCTTGCTCCATTTATCGGAATAAATATAAACTATTCTCGTTAATTTTTAATTATTCCAGAATTGGTTAAATACAATTTATTCTTTATTAATCAAGAAAAGCCTTAACTACCTGTTTCATGATTTTTCAGGATGCCTGAATGACCAGTTTTTTGGTCGTTGAGGTTAAGCTTGCACCACGCTGATGAGGGCCAACAGCCCGAAACGCGTCCGTGATTAGTTTTTCTTGATTAATCAAGAATGGATATTTGGCCAATTCTGGAATAATTAAAAATCAACGAGAATAGTTTATATTTATTCCGATTGATGGCGCAAGCCATCAGCAACTTTCACTTGCACGATAAGGAGATGCCTTTTTCATAATATATATTATATGGAATATTATTTTATTTTAAAAATATATATTTTAAAGAGAGAACAAAATACTCTGTAAAGTCGACCGCCAGATGTCACGGCTTTCCTTATATAACCTATTGTTGTTGTTTCCCGTTGGCCGGCTCAAATCTTTCTGTAAATATGTAAATAAGTATTTTTTTTTCATTCATTCTTCACGCCTTAAGTCAGTTAATACTTTCTCAAATTATGTATTATATATTCCAAAAGCACAGTTAAAGAGCTAATTGATTCAATCTTTATTTTATTGATATCTTTTCCACGACTGTATAGCAATATCATAACAATATTCCTGTATACGAAAACAAAAGTAAAACCTTATCTCAACAATTCTAAAATATCAACAGAATCTCTTTATAACATATGTATACAGTATATGTTTGAAAATAGAGCAATCCATAAACAAGTATATAATTAAAAAGGCATATATTGGATCAAAAAATCATTTATTTTACCAATATTTCAGTTGGCTGAACGCCAACTTTTATCAAAGTATTATAACATATTAATTTGTGTCAACAACAATGTGGCGCTGAGTTTTTGTTGACACAAATTAAATATGTTATAATACCTTGATAAAGGTTGGCGTTCAGCCAACTGAAATATTGGTAAATTAAATGATATTTTGATCCAATATATGCCTTTTTAATTAAAGATTTATTTATAGATTTCTCTATTTTCAAAACAATATATATATATATACATGTTATAATAAATTTGAAATTAAAATTGAATTTTTTTCTTGTTTTGAGGATAAATGAGTTTGTTTGTGACATTACAGTCGAGGTAATAATTTATAAAAATGTTTCATAAAAGAATTAGCTTTAATTGACCTTAAAGAATATAAAATACATGTAAAGCACATGTGCTCGTTGTCAGGAGATGCCTTCTTTATTTTTAATATCAACACCTGACCCACTTATCTTTTATTTTTTTCTATTGTTTTTTCATATATATATATATATATATATGAAAAATGAAAGAAAAAAAAAAAGATAAAAAGGTCAGGTGTTGAAATCAAAAATAAAAATGACATATCCTGACCATGAGCACATGTGCTTTACAGAAGGCAGAGCGCCATCTAGTGGAACAGAAATCAACTAAACATTGATTAAGCCTGTTCCCCGATATTTGGCCAACCCAATTTCTTGACAAATCAAGAAAAGCCATCCATGAAGGCGTTTCGCGCTTTTGGCGCTCCTCAGCGTGGAGTAGGCTGTACCACTGCGACCAAAACCGACCATTTCTTGGTTTTTCAAAAATCCTCTGGACCAAAAAATCTTTTTGGTCGCAGTGGTACAGCCAACTCCACGCTGACGAGCGCCAAAAGCGCGAAACGCCTTCATGGATGGCTTTTCTCGATTTGTCAAGAAATTGGGTTGGCCAAATATCGGGGAACAGGCTTAATCAATGTTTAGTTGATTTCTGTTCCACTAGATGGCGCTCTGCCTTCTGTAAAGCACATGTGCTCATGGTCAGGATATGCCATTTTTATTTTTAATATATATATATAGATGGAAAATTTGCCGGGAGGAAATTGATCCATAGAAGCATAGGGGAATATTTGCCGGGAGGAAATTGATCCATAGAAGTATAGGGGAAAATTTCCTGGGATGTAATTGATCCATAGAAGCATAGGGGAAAATTTGCCAGAAGGAAATTTATCCCGAGGCCGCTAGTTGCGGCGACGGTCAATAGATAGGGTCAGTTTTTTTACGTTTATTTTGACGGGAGAGGCCCCCTATGCTTCTATGGATCAATTTCCTCCCGGAAATTTTTCCCTCTATATTCTAGCCATAGATTTGGCCCAGCCACCTTGCCAGCAAAACACCTCTTTGGTAGATTGTGAAAATTCCATTAGATCCCGTGTGGATCTAATGGAATAAAGTCCGCCCTAGACTGACGAGGGTCATTAGCCCGAAACCATTGTCTCTAGGTGGACGCTTCTCAGTTTGCCAAAGCTGGTGTTATGGCTTTGTCACCGACCCGAGGCCGCTAGTTGCGGCGACGGTCAAAAGATGGCGTCAGTTTTTGACGGGAAAGGCGCCCTATGCTTATATATTTATAATTTCATCGAAAATATAAAATATCAAATTCCACGACTCTGGAAATAATTATGTAATCAATAGAGAGAAATTCATATAAAATTAGAATCAAACATTTTCAAAAAGTGCCATTAGAATATTCATATTAAAGTTAAATGTATAAAATATATGTGTAAAAACATACGTATTCACCTAATTATATTGCAACTTAATTCAATAATAAAAGCACTTATAAAGTTAACAAACTCTAATTCAATTATTGTCATTACTTATTATCTGAAAGTTAATTTAATAATAAGATATGGAGCGTTTGATTTTATTTATCAAATTACATTTTAGATGTCTATTTTGATTATCTCTTGTGCGCCATATACACTCATTGGCAAAACTTAAGGTGCTGTACATTTTAACATATATATCGGGATTCAGACAATAATTCTGGAATATACACTCATGGACAAAACTTAAGGAAGTTGTATCTTTTAGCATGTATATCGGGTTACAGACAATAACTCTGAAAGATACACTCTTGGACAAAACTTAAGGAAGTTGTACCTTTCAGCATGTATATCGGGATACAGCCAATAACTCTAAAATATACACTCATGGACAAAACTTAAGGAAGTTGTACCTTTTAGCATGTATATCGGGATTCAGACAATAACTCTGAAATATAAACTCATGGACAAAACTTAAAGAAGTTGTACCTTACATCATGTGTATCGGCATTCAGACAATAACTCTGAAAGATATCACAATGACCTTTGTTGAAGCCACACGAGATAACCAAGTGTGAAAAAAATTGCAAACGCCTGAAATTTTTATATAGAATATCTAAAATTTCCCAAAATAGGTTTTATATATTTATTTATTTACTATAGTATTAGAATAACATAAATATATATAAAGATATAAAACGCCAAGAAAACATAAAAAATATATATTCAATTTAATAACAAAAATATATTTCTCTCTAATCCCTGTTGCCAGATAGATGTTCCGAAATGTTGCCAGTTCTAAAATTGTTTTAACACTCCCGAGTAGAATAAATGGTTGAAAGCAATTTCACAGAAGCCCATTTATTTAGTTTTATCATAGAATACGACATTCAATATAACTGGCCACATTGGAAAATAGAAGATTTGTAATGTGTGTATCCAACAAGGAGTTGGATTATTTAAATAGACCAAAGGATAACCGTAATAAGAGAAGATATACCGTTGAATTAGTTTCGTTTTCTCCTTTGTGATGCTAATTTTGACATTTCTCTGGATCTCTAATTATTCGCTTCAATATAGATTCCCTTATATACATATATATACTTAATAATTCAATGGTATGATAGGTGATCGATGGAGTAGTGGTCTAAACCGTTGGCTTTCGACCGCTATGACCCGGGTTCGAATCCTGTATTGGGCACTTTTTTATATTAAAAAAAAAATACTCCAATGACCCCGATTCTTTCAATAGTCCAACCCTACCAGCGAATTCAAGTAACCAAACATGGCTCTGGCACATTTGTAAATGCTAAAATTGAACTTGGTTTTCACATGTGGTAGACAGAAACATTCGTGTCTTAATGTTTTCATTTCCTCTTAATAGATGGCGTATTATTACTTCATAATAAAATAATGAAATATGAAGACGGAAAGTGAAAAGTCGAATTGCTTTTCACATGTGTAAGACATGTGATGCATTTACAGTAAAAACAGTCGTTAACTACCCACCATGATTATCATGGCCTGTACCACGTATACTAAGGATAATAAAAAAATGGTATGATAGAAATTCTTCATAATGAAGATTTTGAAGATTACCACATAGAAAGATGTTTGTGTGGTAACATTATAAAATATATAAATATTTATTAATTAAACAAGATAGATTTGATCGAAAATAAAACATTTCATTGATTACGAAAATTCCAATATTTGGCTTAGGTTGTAGGTCTATGTTTGTCAGGGTTTTTCCGTATTTTGAAATGTTTTGACTAACCACGCGATGCCTTCACGCGACGATATATAAAATATTTACAAAACGCACTCTGTGGATAATATTTCAAATATATGCACGCACAAATTTATATACGTATATATATATTTACTTATATTAATATATGAGTAGATGAAAATTTGAAACTTTTATAGACGCCTATGATTATTTTGAAAATTTAACTATTTCTACTGCCCTTACTGCAATGTAAAAAAATAATGGGAGGGCCTTGCTCATCAGTGGTGAACCCTCCCAGCGCTTTCGCCAGTTTAATCTACTATACCGCTGTTATATTGCATTTTTCGATCTTCCTTTTACAGTGATACTGATGCTAGACTTTTGGAATGGGTATTTTAGAAGAACTATGGACATAAGCTTTGAGGACAGTAGAATTACATACAAATATAAATTGCATAACAGCGGTATGGTAGGTTAAACTGGCGAAACCGCTAGGAGGGTTCACCACTGATGAGCCAGCCCATCCCATTAATTTTTCATTGCAGTAAGGGCAGTAGAAAGTGTTTAATTTTCGAAAGAATCATACGCGTCTATAATAGTTTCGAATTTTCATAACAGATGGCGCGCTAATGCATCATAATATAAGTAAGTATAGATGGAATGAAGAGATGAGCGACAGGCAATAGATGATGTCTAGTTTTGACGGGAGAGGTGACCTTTGTCTTTGACTCTTCACCATCAAAACTGGTCTAGATCTTTAGAATGCTCTGCCGCCATTTCATTTCCTTCTACTCATCCTCTTTTTACCTTCCACATTATACAACAACAACAACAAAAAGCCTTTATTTAGGGTCACTGACCCTATAGAGGATTCACCAGAGGTATGCATAAGAACAAAGCAGTGAGACAAAGGAAACAACGATATAGACAGAAGAAAAAGAAAAAATACAAGAAAAAGAAAGAGGAAAGCAAGAAAAACAACACAAAAAGAGTAGCAGTAAGAAAGTGAGGAGTGAGTGTCACTTGGCCTTCTTCTGAGATATGGACTTGTGGAAACTATAAAACGCCGTAGCAATATACTTATTCTGGGTCATATTGTGAATTATTGATGGAAGTGAAGCACAGAGTTGCCCAGTTTTGAGCATAAGGGTTCTTCTTTCAGAGCAGAGCAATCAAAAATATAGGGAGTAATTTCATTTTTTAGTTTTGAATTACAGAAGGTACAAATCGGGTCCTCGCCGCAGAGCATCTTGGTGTGGTTTTCTCTAAAAAAAACTTGAAAGTATTCTAACTTGTGCGATATAAGTAATAATACATAATTATCTAATTGGGTAAAATGAATATTATATATCAAATAAAAGTGAAAATTATTACTTTGTATATTTTAATCAAAGTCAATGAATTTTCCTTTTCATCCATTTCCTTTACATAAAAAAACCATAACTAATAATAATTATGATGCATTAGCGCGCCATCTGTTATAAAAATTCGAAACTATTATAGACGCGTATGATTCTTTTTTTTAATAAGCAATTTCTACTGCCCTTACTGCAATGTAGGTTAAACTGGCGAAACCGCTGGGAGGGTTCACCACTGATGAGCAAGGTCCTCCCATTAATAATAATTATATTTGTGTCCAATCACATGGCACTTATATAGTTTGACATATATGAGTAGATTATATATTTACCCCCCCCCCCCCCCTTTTTTTTTTACAAATTATCCCTTTGATCTTCAAAAAATTCTGACAGCTATCTCTCATGTATCAAAACACTGGGTGTCTATGTGTAAAGTTTGAGTTGGGAAGTTGTTGAGCTCATTTAAGAATCGATGTTTTTATATTCAAGAAATATATCATATTTGCTTATCTCTAGTACACCTGGTACAGGCCATGATAATCATGGTGGGTAGAAGTAGGCGACTGCTTTTACTGTAAGTACACATGTCTACATATGTGAAGAGCAGTTCGACTTTGCACTTACAAATGTGCAAGATCCCCGTTTGATTACTTGCACTTGCTGGTGGAATTGAACTCTTGCTAGAATCGGGGGCCAATTGAGCATTTTTTGTTTAAATCAGAAAAAAAGGTGCCTAATGCGGAAATCGAACCAGGGTCGTAGCGGTCGAAAACCAACGGTTTAGACTTCACAATTCATTCATTCATACTTCATCCCTAAGGATAGAAATAGTCGTTATTTCTCCTTAAAATAATTAAAATTATGCTTTTTTTGTTCTGTGTGTAAAAATAAACATTTGCGGTAAAGCTTGTCTTTGTATTATGTATAAAGTAATTGTATTATTTATTATTATGTATTCGCCGAGTTATAATATTATTCGCCGAGTAATAAGAAAAACACGAATATTTGGGACAACCTTATATATATTACTAAGATAATGCTGTTTTTTAATTAAAAACCTAATAAAGGGAAAAGAGAGGGCGCTTTTCTCTCTTCTCAAAATATTGTTTTTAATTAGGGAAATCCCACACAACACACTTTAAATTCAAAATACGCCTAATTTTATACTCGCTATAGTTATATAAAAATTATTATTTTGTATATATATATATATATAGTATATTTTAAACTGTATAATAATGACCCTTTCTATTTACTACCACCCCATGTTTTGTATATAAATTATTTGTATTTTAACCCCCTATTTGTATTTAAACTAAAAAATAGTGACGTCAAAATAAAGATCCAAAGAGAGAGCGGTCAGCTGGTGGCATGGACAGAGGGGAGGAAAAAGGCAACGCCCAGCCCATATGGGGCCCCCAGGGACTCTTTATAGACGACCCCTGTAAACAGGACAGGTTTTGGCGGAGGTCAGCAGCAGATGTTCTAGAGGGTGGCCATCGACTCACGGCTGCTGTCTATCACACACTCTTTCCCTCCATGTCTCGGGGATAAGCATCCAAGTTTGTGTCATGGCCTCTACCTCTGTCTCGTGGGCTGTCCCCGATCCTTCTCTGTGCTAACATCCAGCCCTGCCTCTGCTTCTTGTTGTCCGCGTGTGGGAAGAACATCAACACTCGCCTCACGTACACGACTGCCAGTTTATCCATACGTCGACATTTGCAACAATATTACATATATGTTTTAAAAATAAAAAAGGTATACCCAGACAGTTCACATGAGCATTTTAGATAGCAGAGCACCATCTAGTGGAATAAAAATAAACTAAACGTTTATTTAGGTATGTTCTATAATAAACGTTCTATCCTGACTTATAATATTATAAAATAAATAAAGCTTCCAGGGTTAAGTTTGTTGTATATCCTTGTAAATTCTTGTATAGTACTGACAAGTCCGAAAGCTTGAAAATAAATATAAAAGAAACTTAGCCCTGGAAGCTTTATTTATTTTATAATGTTCTATAATATTTGGCAAACTCATTTTCTTGATTAAATCAAGAAAAAGCTAACCACGTACGCGTTTCGGGCTGTTGGTCCTAGTCAGCGTGGTTCAGGCTGTACCACAACGACCAAAACTTGTTCCTTGAGGCTTTCTTAGGAACCAAGAAGTAGCTATTAAAGGCCACAATTTTGCATAATTACGCTAAACATGTGAAAAAATAAAGAAAATAAATATTAAAATAAGTAATGTGTTGATATATTAAAAATGTAAAAAGGGTATTTTTTGACGGCTTACATAAGCATTTATAGTGTTAAATATAGAGCAATCCATTTATGATAATTAAAATGAAGGCATATTTTGGATCAATATATTTATTAAATTCAATATTTCGCGAGGCTATTCGCCTATCTTCTTCTAGGAAAATTTCAAACTCCTTGTAAGCTTATTATCCACGTGATGCGCGCACGAGAAGTGTTGTTTTATATAGCATATGTCATATATATATATAATTTTATTTCTGAAGATATAATAATTCAAGTTAATTGGTTTGGTCACAACAACATATGTTATATAAAACAACACTTCTCGTACATCACGTGGATAATAAGCTTACAAGGTATTTGATTTCCTAGAAGATAGGCGAACAGCCTCGTCGAAATATTGAATTTTAATAAATATATTGATCCAAAATATGCCTTTATTTTAATTATGTATATTGCGGCTACTAAGGAATGTTCTCCAAAGCGAGTTAAGATTGGCTTCTTTAATCTCCAAGGAAATGGCAAGATTAATCCATTGTCAAATTGTGAGCAAATGGCATTTTTTCATGACGAGACGTGTTTAATTAGAACGTCATTTGTATTCATAGCAGAGCTGAATAGCGCCATCTGTAGGAATTATGGGAAACTAAGCCTAGTTTAGATACCTCCACCTTCTGTCTTCTGATTGAAAAAGGCTTAACTTGTTTTTTTTTCTACATCTTTATTTACATAAATTGTTGTTGTTGTTGTTTTTATTATGGTAATTTTAGAAGATTTTTTATATTATAAATATATCTCTCTCCTTTATATATTCTTATGGGAAATGTGGCTTTTTATTTATATTTCGGAAATTAATTGTTCAATTCTTTACATTTAAATTATATTAATATATATTTTTTGTTTTCTATTTTTTATATGTTCTATATAGATCATTATATTTTCTAATTATATTTAGCCTAACTCAAATATATTATCTTATATACTCATGGAGAGACAAACCTTAAGAAAATTGTATCTTTTGTATGTATATCGGGATTGAGACAATAACTCTGAAATATACACTCATGGAAAAAACTTAAGAAATTTGTACCTTTTAGCATGTATATCGGGATTCAGACAATAACTCTGAAAGATACACTCATGGGCAAAACTTAAGAATGTTGTACCTTTTAGCATGTATATCGGGATTCAGACAATAACTCTGAAAGATACACTCATGGGCAAAACTTAAGAATGTTGTACCTTTTAGCATGTATATCGGGATTCAGACAATAACACTGAAATATATTACAGTGAATTTTATTGGAGATATACGAGATAACCAAGTGTGAACAAAACTGTCTCTGTCTTCTTCAAAAGAACAGACATCCGGCATAATAAAACACTTTCCACTTCCTTAAATTTTGTCCATGAGTGTAAATTATGCATATTTTTGGATTTAGAACCATTGATAAGTAAGGTAAAATTAATTTTATAAATATTACCGTTTATTTTTAAATTTTTTGCAGAATATGAAAAAAACGATATACAATAAAATATGGATGGTTGTTAAGGTTACTCATCATATTGGTAAAATGGTACTTGAAATTACATTTGAAAAGTTTTAAATAAAGAATACAAAGAATTCTAAGCTATGTAAAATTACTAATATATGTAAATAGGCGTCTGTTAATGTGATATGAAACTCTCAGTTTAAGTGGTGGATTGAATATCAACTCGTTTCTCTAAAATGGCTCCGTTTAATTGGTGTTTGAAACTTGATCTCTCGGATAACTATGTGGCGGCTTTTAAAATAATTGTGGTGAGATGTCTTCTGCGCTGTAATTCTAATAGAGAGGGAAATTAGAGAGATTTTATTCCAATCAGGTTCCCAATTAGAGGGACGTCTTCTGAAAGAAACAAATTAGCAACGAGCTAATTAATGGATTCACAAAGTTGCCATCGTTTAAATCGACAGTATTTTTTGTGAGTTTTTTTTTCTTTCAGACTGTATGTGTGTCGATTCTTGGAATGTTTTTGAGAGGTTTCGGAAAATATGAATTTCTGATGTTTTTATCTACATTTTTTTTTCTTTGTATTAAATTGGTAATCTAACTAATGAATATTTTTATAGCTAAGAAAAGCCGTATTTGAAAATTTAATTGTTGTATTGTGTGAGTACTGAATGTAGACACGATTGTACCATCTACGGATATGTACAAGTGTCCTTATTAAAGGACACATGCTGATCTGTCTTCCATACTAAATGTAGACGCTATTGTGTAGCATCTACAGACATTTACAAGTGTCTTCTCTCCAAAACATGGTGTCCAGGCTACTTTACTGAATGTAGATTTTGTTGCGAAGTCTAAGGCCATGTATATCCAGATGTCCTCTCTCCACATAGTATACCAATTGCAGTACTTAATGTAGACGCTTCTGTAACATATAAAGACAAATACAAGTGTCTTTACTACAATACATGCTGATCCGTCTTCCATACTGAATGTAGACGCTATTGTAGCATCTACGGCCATTTACAGGTGTCTTCTCTCCAAAACATGGTGTTCAGGCTACTGTACTGAAAGTAGATTTTGCTGCGAAGTCTACGGCCATGTATATCCAGATCTTCACTCTATATATATATATAGTATACCGCTTTCAGAACTGAATGTAGACGCTATTGTAACATCTACGGATATGTACAAGTGTCCTTTCTCCAAAACATGGTGTTCCGGGCACTGTACTAAATGTAGATTTTTCTGCAAGATCTAAGGCCATGTATATACAGATGTCCTCTCTCCACATAGTATACCGCTTTCAGTACTTAATGTAGACGCTGTTGTAACATCTACGGATATGTACAAGTGTCATCTCTCTAAGACATGCTGATCCGTCTTCCATAATGAATGTAGACACTATTGTAGCATCTACGGCCATATACAGGTGTCTTCTCTCCAAGACGTGGTATTCCGGCTACTGTACTGAATGTATATTTTGTTGCAAGGCCATGTATATCTAGATGTCTTCTCTACGTTAGTATACCGCTGGCAGTACTGAATGAAAACGGTATTGTTAAATCTACGGACATGTGCAAGTGTCTTTGCTACCGGACATGGCAGAATAGAAATTCGGCTCAATCACAGACTGAGCCAGGGATGATATAGGCTCAACAGCGGCCCTTGCATCCCAGGCTTTCGCTGAAATCCAGATCCACACAGCCAGAAGGAATGATGCATTCTCCATGCACCGAGCGGCCATTGGTAGGCCCCTCGCGCCCGCCATTATGGTCTGGCTCCATGGGGTTGACCATTCACCCACAGGCGTCACCGAGAGTTCATTGGCAAGGTTGCTGACCGAGCCCTCTCGTTCGGACTTAGAAAGACCCGTCCTACGCTCCAATAGGACTCCCCCCCCCCCCTTTAGCCCTCGTACCCTTATCCAGTACTCCCTGAATCTGCCGTCGAGTCAAGGACCTCTGAGGTACTGAGGTTTACACGGGGAACCGACGTGAAGGCGGGGGGGTGGTACTGCTGTGTGCACCCCTTGGTTTTTCAACACCAGGCCTAGCCCTGGTGCAATTTTCGCGCACGGCAAGGACGCTCCCAATGGCGCACACACAGAGCGAAGACCCAAGAGTTTCAAGACACGTGCGCCTCGCCTCAGACAACCAAGGACAGACGGCCAGCTTACAGCTTCACTGGACATCAGTCAGTGGCACCCCTACGGAGGACAACACGCAGAGACGCCTCTCCACTCACTCCTCTAGAGTGACTGTAGAGGACGGGAAAAACTTCTTCCCCGTACCGGACATGGCAATCCATCTTCCATACAGAATGTAGACACTATTGTAACATCTACGGCGATTTAAAAGTGTCTTCTCTCTTAATCATGGTGTTCCCGCCGCTCTACTGAATGTAGATTTTGTTACAAAGTTTACGGCCATGTATATTCAGATGCTGTTTGTACATTAGTATACCGCTGGAAGTACTGAGTGTAGTCAATTCTGTAACATCTACTGCTATTTACAGGTGTCTTCTCTCTAAAACATGGTGTTCCGGCTACTTTACTGAATATAGATTTTATTGCAATAAACGGCCATGTATATGCAAAATAGTCTCTTCATATAGTATATCGCTTGCAGGACTAAGTGTAGACGATATTGTAGAATATACGGATATGTACAAGTGTACTCTCTCCAAGACATGGTATACAACTGATAGTACTGTATGTAGACGATTGTTCTGAAACATACGAACATGTACAGCCTTAATAAACGACGACGGTGTGTCCAGGTGTCATGGATACGTCGCCACGACCTCCACGTCCTGACAGTCGGCAAATTCTCCTACACCAACGACCAGAGGGTCAAAGTGCTCCATTTGGAGAACTCGGACGACTGGACGCTCCAACTCAAGTATCCCTCCAAGAAGGACGCGGGGGTGTATGAATGCCAAGTCAGCACAGTCCCCAAGAAAAGTATCTTTGTCACCCTCGACATCGTGGGTGAGTACTCATATCAACTATTATTACATTACTAGCCGAATGACAACGCCCGGCTTTTACACGATTAAATGTTTTTATTCAAATACTATTCGTTACAATTATAAATTGGCGCCGTGGATGTCACTCTTGTGAAAATTGTATTATTTTGATTTTTATATGAATATATTTTAAATTTGATATATACCTAAAATAATGATAACAAGTGATTTCTTGCCCCTACGCCATCATTACGTTACTCAAGGCCGTCACTCTTGTGAAACGTCCCGCTCCACCAATCCCCTGTCGCCCCACGTGGTCCATCCTTCCCCAACTTTACTTCTCGAAGTTACCGCAGTGAGGCGCTGGTTGCAAGTGGAATAGGGAAAATTTGTTAATAACTTTAAGAATATTCGAGATAGATGCCTGAAAAGTTGCATATAAGTTTTTACAGATTCAACTCTATATACTGTTAAAATTTCAGTCAGATTAGTCACGTATTGTGGACGTGTATATCCGACAAACATACATACATACATACCCGGCCGTGCGGCCACGCGTCGCGCGAGCTCCTCATTCTTTCGCCTCTCACCCTGTCAAACGTCAGTTTTATTAATTTGAAACTATACCATCTTAATCACCTTGATTCAAGCTTCATTCTGATATATCATTTGTTGATTTTCATCAAATTTGAAATTTTTAATTCTTTAATTTTCATAAAATCGCAAAACTACAAGTTGTAGTTTTGCAGCATCGTCATGGCAACGGCAAAGTTTGACGTTGCGTCATCACCATCTGCGAGCTCATTGAGCGAGAAGATCATAAATCATTCATCTACCTCAAATATCATTTATGCAAATTCGCCAACTTCACATCGAACAAAGAAAACAAATCTACTATCATGCAAAATCAGAGACGACAGTTCTCTAAAGAAGAAAAAAATATAATTGACGAAAAAAGAAAATCGACCTACGAGAAACGTAGTAATTCGAATAAATCGACCATCAAATTTACTGCAATTCAAGACAAAAGCGCTGAAGAACACCTTATCTCAATCGCTAATTTAATTGGACACGAAAATATCCATTCTATCGGGAAATTAAATGGCCAGGCAGTGGTGTCCCTGGCTACCAATGAACAGGCAACTCAACTGATAAATAATGGTTTCAAGGTGGGAGACACCACGATCTACCCTAAGCCACTCTTCACTGTGGAGAGAAAATACATCCTGTCTGGGGTAATGGCCTTAATCCAAGACGAAGACATCTTCAAGGCCCTCGAATCCTATGGTAGGACCCTATCTATCAGACCGCTCCCATTCCCTACCGAGAATCCCCTCTTCAAGCATCTCTCATCTTTACGAAGAGAGATTGTCTTCATATTAAAAGAAAACCAAATAATGCCAGCAACAATCCTAATAACCTACATGGATAAATCTTTTAGAATCTTCATTGGTGAAGATGTTATTTGCGCCGGCTGCAGAAGACACCGCCACATTATGAAACAATGCCCTTTCGACCCTGCGATCGCGGCAAAGGTCTCTATGACCTTTTCAGAAGCCCTAAACCAGACAGTCCCTCCCCCAATTCTGAAGCCCATACCCCAACCCAATCCGACATCAACGGCAGAACCAAGACCGACCCAGGAACCCATGGACTTTCTAACAAAAAAGAGGACACTAGAAACCTCACTGAACGAGGATAAAAGTCCGAATGTGGAAAGTGATAATGGAAAAAGGCCAAAATCATCCTCTATTGGCCAGGAACCTAATACCGACACTCACAGTCCCCAGTCATCGACATCAACGACGACATCGTCGCAGCAAGACGAGGAACTTAAAGACTACGAAATGTGTAATCATCAAGGTCTAGGCCTCGCCTCTGTAGAGCGTCCCAGGGAAGAGCCGACTCCAGCTAGAGTAGCCTCTCCACCACTACGGAGTGTCCGCAGCAATGCAGACCGTGAAGATTGGCTCCATGACCTATTTAAAGATTTAAATTATGAGACCATCGTAAGCCCCACGTGGACCGACGCGGATCGTATCATCTGTATGATTCTGTACCCCGATGCTTATAGGGAAGTACTTCTGAAAACACCGCCAGAACGCAAGACCATTCTCTTGGACATCATTGGAGCTGTCATTGAGCGTGCTCAAAGTGGCGATCGGAAAACCCTCAGGAAACTGACCGACTTTAAGAAATCTCTGAGCTGCTGAAGTGATCAAGACGTCCCCTCGGAGGGACACCGCCGACTATGTACAGTCTTTTTCCCATCCGATTGTATCTTTTATATCTGTATTTTTTACCAGTCGTAAATTAAATCTTTGAAATTTTTTTACATACATACATACATATATACATACATACATACATATATACATACACTGTCTTTTATATATTTAGGGATTAGCGTGCCATTTGTTATGAAAACTCGAATCTATAAGGTTGTCACAAAAGTTCGTGTTTTTCTTAAAACGTTTTTCTTATTAATATACAGATAATAAATAATAATACATAATACAATTACTTTACACATAATACAAAGACATTATACATAACGGCGAATAATATTGATATTTCAATTTTTTGCAAGTGTTTACGAACTTTAGGGACAACCTTGTATTATAGACGCGTATGATTATTTTTTAAATTAAACAATTACTATTGCTCTTACTGCAATGACAAATTAAATGGGATGGAATGGCTTTGAGTGGTGAACTGTCCCAGTGGTTTCGCCAGTTTAATATATGCAACATAGAGTTGCGGGAGGATGATATTCATATATCAAAAGAGGCACCGCTTCCTTTAATTATGCATCAGAACGATGCACTTGTACATCACCCTAGTAAATAACTTCACTAGTGATGATAAAAAATGAGTCACAACACCAGTTTTTGAAAATACAGACAAAGAGCCAACCTGAATACCATGGTTTCGGGCTTTGGCCTTCATCAGCACAAGAGGCATCATTGGCACTTGCCATTTCACCAGTTTAAACACCTGTTTGATGAATTCGACCGATTTCATAACCCCTTTCGTATGATGTTATGAAATCGAAGCTGTCCTGTATTGATGAGGGCCATATCCCGAAAGCATGGTATACAGGTTGTTGTCTGAATTTGCCTAAACTGGTGTTGTGACTTATTCTTTATCATCAATATTAAAGTTTTTACTAATGTTATGAACATAATGCATCGTTCTGATACATAATTATAGAGAGAGATGCCCCTATAGGTACATATTGTCATGCGATTCCTCTCTGGTTCTTCTTCGCGACGACGCCGCTTCCTCCAACATGGATCACCTACCCTGGCTCCGTTGCTTTCCCTCTGCAGTTCTACCCTGCAGACCACCCAAAGACCCTCTGAGAACCACCACTCAAGTGGATCTCCTTTCCCTCTGGCAGTATCTCTCGGCCTTACCACTGGTGGGGGGACACGAGAGACTTACCAGAAGAGCAGCCGCTGTGATATTGGAGAGAGTCATAACAGCAAACGGCATAAAGACTTCTAACACTCCTCCTCTTTTTATTGTCATTTCTACTACACATTACATATAACTAGAATAACATTCAACGGGTATTTACATTACGATACCTCCTAGGGCCAATATAAACGTGTATTTACAAACATTTGCCCCAGAAAACAAGACCACAGCAGTCGGCGATATCCACACTAGTTCCAGACGGGAAACAGGCGAAAGCGCCATCTATTGGCGGAGGTTGTAAGTGTTTTTCAGGCTCATATACGGGACAATATATATACACAGGTGTCCAAAAAATAAGAAACTTAACCAATATTGAAATTTCTCAAAAGCGAATTTATTAACAAATATAAAATTTAGTATACAAATAGAAAGCAATAACACGCCATCTATACATATAAAATAAAAGGATTTAAAAGCGCGAATGTTTCTTTTATAATATAATACAAACTTCTAATTAAGTAATACAAACTACAAATAGTTTAAACTATGGAGAATTTGACTAGCTATATGAAAATGAAAAAATATATTTGAAATTATGAAATATGCAAATTATTACCAACATACCCGAAGCTAAGGTTCCAGATCTTAAAGAAATAAGATATCAATAGGGAGTATGATCACCTCTAACAGCTATCAAGGTCTCACAGCGAGCCCTCATACTGTTTACCAGGCTTTGGAGGAGGTCCAGGGGTAGTAAACCCCATTCCTCCAATAGAGCAGTTCTTAGCTCGACGAGGGTTCTGGGAGAGGGGTGACGAGCTCCAATACGCCTCCCTAGAGCAACCCACACATGTTCTATTGGATTCAGGTCCGGAGATCTGGCTGGCCAATCCACCCTTCGAATATTCTCACTCTGGAGATATTCATTGACTAGCCTATCCCTATATGGACGAGCATTATCGTCCATAAAAAATAAATAAATTGTGACCAATTTGATCTCTATAACGTCTTAGATAGGGCTCAAGGATCTCGTCCCTGTACCTTTGGGCAGTTAAAGTGCCCCCAGAAAAAATGTGGAGGGGTGTGCGTCTGCTAGAACTGATGCCAGCCCAGTCTAAGAGACTGCCCCCTCTAAAACTGTCTATTTCCTTGATGTTACTGGGATGATAACGGGTTCCAGGCTCCCTCCAGATGAAAACTCGTCGAGAATCTGTGTTTAAACTAAATCTTGACTCGTCACTGAAGAGAACTTTGGCCCACTGATCATGAGTCCAGGCGTGATGTTCCAAGCACCAATTCAAGCGGGCTCTCCTGTGAGCAGAGGTTAAAGGGATACAGACCATTGGTCGTCTTGCATAAAGAGCACCTCCGTGAAGCCTTCAGTAAACAGTTTGTCTTGAAATTCTCGTTCCAGTAGCACTTGAGAGTTCATTAGAGAGTTGAATAGCTGTCATCTCCCTATGGCGCTTGGCAGTTACGACCAGATAACGGTCTTCAGAGGTAGCTGTTTTTCTTTTCTACCAGAACCTTCTTTTCTTTCAATGGTTCCTGTCTCAATGAACTGTTTCCATATTTTGTTGACCACAGATTTATTCACATTTAGCCATTTTGCTACTTCAACTTGTGATTGCCCTGCCTCCATTCTTCCAACAGCTCTCCATTTTAAATAATCTGATAATTTTTTTCGTAAATTCATAATTAACTAAGGATTAAATAAAATTATAATTGGACAATTCTTAGATGGGGTAAACGACACGCCAAATAGCGCACTTATAAAGACAAGCAAAAATTTGCATATTTTCAATTTTACCGAATCGAATAGTTGCGATAAATAAATTCTACGACTTAAAATACCTAATTAAATTACTTTTTAGCTTTTAGCGTTGTATATTTTAAAACATATCATTAAAAACAAAAGTTTCTTATTTTTTGGACACCAGTGTATATGGTAATTTAACCCAACAACCACATATTGTATATAACTTATAACAAGATTTTCATGTTGTATAATAGAAACACATCTGTAAATGATTATACGCATTATTGACATGTGTCATTACATCATCATATGTATTGTACTTTGTACAAACTGAGGATAAATAAATAAAACTCTGTAATAGGTTAAGAGTTGAACTGAAGCAAGATATAGAAGTCAGAAACGTCTAAATTAGAGATAGATGGAAGTCACAAAACAACATCTAAAGATAGATTGTAAACTGTCAGGACGGCGCCAGTGTCCAATTTCACCAGACGTTTTGTTTTGCATAACAATAGTTATGTTTTAGATAAATTGTCGAGATATGCAAATAAGGTTTTGCATAGTGTTTGTTTGTTTGTATGTTAATTATTTTTATGTATATATATGTATCATTAAATTGTAAATATTCAGTCATATTAGTCTTATGAGCCAATAAAGATTTTATCTCAGACTTAGTGGATCTCGGTGACCTGGTGTAGTGTAGAGACACAACAGTGGCGACGAAGGAAAAGTAAGCGAACAATGATGAATATTGAACAGTTCAACCCAAACAATGGAAATGAAATCTCAAGCTATTTAGAACGCTTTGAATCCTATTGCATAGCGAATGATATAGTAAAGATCGTTAAAAAGAAGGCAACATTTTTCTCGCTGTGCGGAAGAGAAACGTATAATATAATACGGACGTTGACCTCTTCCAAGAATCCATTGGAAACAGAATGGGAGGAGATAGTAGCAGGGATAAAAAAATACTTTGATCCGACGCCAAATATAATAGTGCAGCGTTTTAAATTTGCGAAAAGGCTTCAAATGCCAAATGAAACAATATCTGAATTTATAACAGCTCTAAAGAAAATTGCCGAGAAGTGTGAATTCCCTGATTTGGAGGATAGGTTGCGTGATGCCCTGGTATGCGGTATTCTAAACGGGGAAATACAATCAATGCTGTTAATGAACAGTATGCTAACATTTAAAGTGGCTCAAGAGATGGCATTGGCACATGAGGCTGCGGTAAAGAACGTTGCAGAAATTAAAGACGGAAAACCTCAGGAAGAAATTAATGTAATGGGAAGAGCTGTTAAGGTGAGACGGAGGAATGAGAAGATTTTTAAATGTTTCCGCTGTGGATACACAAACCACAGAGATGAGCAATGTTTCTTTAAAGAGAAAAGATGTTTTAAATGCCAGAAGTTAGGGCATATATCTAGGGTCTGTAAGAACGGGAACTGGAGGAGCGATCGTAATAATTGCTCGATAGATGAGGAGGCAGAGGCAACTAATGGCCTTTTTAATATAAATCAAGTGAAGGACACAAGTAACATGCGGAATTATATGGTAAAAGTACGGACTAGCGGTCGAGATATGAATATGCTCATTGACTCAGGAACAAGAAAAAATATTATTTCTGAGAAGACATATATTGAAACTTGGGTGAAGTCAGAAAGGCCTAGAATAGAGAAGGATTATACCAAGTTGGTGCAATGGAACAGGCAGAGGTTATCGATTCTGGGTAAAATAAAAGCCGACGTAAAAGTAAACAAAAGAAGTATCACAATGGAATTTCTTGTGATCGAAGGTCCGGGCCCAAATCTGATTGGAAGGGAGGCGTTTGACCAGATTGGAATTGGTCTTGAATGGATAAGTTATGGCGACAGTGTATGTCAAATCAATGAGGTAATGAATGGAAATGGTATGGCCGCTGCGATGAACGGCAATGGCAATGGAGCTAAGTACGGTAATGGCAATGGAATGGCCGCGGCTATGAATGGAAACGGCAATGGAATGGCTGCTTATATGAATGGTAATGGAATGGCTGCAATGATGAATGGAAACGGAGGCAAATACGCCAATGGAATGATGAGCGGAGCTAATGGAATGGGCGCGGGTTACATGAACGGTGGGGAGGACATGTACAGTGAGGGTGACGGGCTGAGCGTGTACGGCAACCCCGGCGTGGACTTCCACTTTTCGCCTCGGTGCCCGAGACCAGCTTCCAATGCGGACAACAGGAGCTTCCTGGATACTATGCCGATCAGGAGGGACCCACCAAGGCTGGAGGAAACACCTGGGCCAAGTAGACCAATAAGAAACCGGAGACTCCCCGAATACTTTAAAGATTGTGTAACAAATTGGGGGTGAGAAGATGTGGTGTTTTGCATAACAATAGTTATGTTTTAGATAAATTGTCGAGATATGCAAATAAGGTTTTGCATAGTGTTTGTTTGTTTGTATGTTAATTATTTTTATGTATATATATGTATCATTAAATTGTAAATATTCAGTCATATTAGTGTTATGAGCCAATAAAGATTTTATCTCAGACTTAGTGGATCTCGGTGACCTGGTGTAGTGTAGAGACACAACAATATAGAAGTCAGAAACGTCTAAATTAGAGATAGATGGAAGTCACAAAACAACATCTAAAGATAGATTGTAAACTGTCAGGACGGCGCCAGTGTCCAATTTCACCAGACGATCCACACTCTTCGCATCTTTTGAAATGCAATGCTCTCTTTCTCGGGAAAGATATATAGGGCCCCCGTCTTAACCTGTAAATACAGTCACTTGACAGTCACTTCACCATCTGCGTGAGCCCTCGTCGGTTGTACCCCAGGTCCACCTCATCCACCATGTAGACCAGTAAGAACTCTTCTATCTCCATCTTTCGCTCCTAGCTCAGCTTTTATCTGTTCACGGAACTTTCCTAGTGCAACTGTGTCTTCGTTTTTTGTGTATGAACATTCCCAAGCTTTCCACTCTGCCTCGACCACGACTTCCTGTACTCTGTGAGAACTTTTAAAGGTCTTCCAAGGTGCAGAGAGGTACTAGAAAACTCCTCATCCTGACTGTTCCTCTCGGTCAACACAGTATAGCGAGAGTTGACAGGGACTCACACCATAGTTAGTCGACAGGATTCTACAAGAGGCTACCAGATCTCATCACATATATATGGTAATTTTTTGCCGGGAGGATATTGATCTACAAAGACAAAGGTCACCTCTCCCGTCAAAATAGACGTCAAAGTTAGACACCATTTCTTGACCGTCGCCGCAAACTAGCCTGGGCTGACGAGGGCCATTAGCCCGAAACCATGGTCTCTAGGTGCACACTTCTCAGTTTGCCAAAGCTGGTGTTGTGGCTTTGTCACCGACCCGAATCCGCTAGTTTGCAGCGACAGTCAATAGATGTGGTCTAGCTTTGACGTTTAATTTAGTGGGAGAGGAGCCCTATGCTTTATATATCAATGTCCTCCCGTAAAAATGTATATATATGTATAGGGAAAGCGGCGACCTCTGGAGGTAGATTTAATATAATAGGTAGTAGACTTTTTATATAACATATCTATATTAATAAAATGGAAATTTCATAAGTGGACATCACTAAAAACTTTCGTTACAATGCATCAATTTCAACCAAATTTTCAACATTTATGTAAAACGAGATGGAGCAGGTGTTGCTTAACATCAAAATATATTTCCTAACATTAACATGCGTAACTTCGCTGTTATCGATTAAATACAAAAAAATCAACAGAGTTAATTTAATTTATATATAAATACAAAATTAAATTTCAACAGAGTTAATTTTTTTACATACTAGCTAATAATCTCAATCTAAAAAATATTCAAAACAAGCAATTTTAAGATAACACCATATGTAAAACAGTCGGCCAAGAAAACAACAACGATATTACATCTTTCTCACATATTCACACACAATCTTGATTAATAATTAAAACTAATCTTTAACATTGTTTATTATACTTCAACTTTTATTTCTACATTTGTTTTTAAATACCCAATTGTTTTATCATGTTTCTAATTTCGCCTAACAAATATACAAATTTATAGTGACCAACATATGCAAATTTTACCTATGTTTTTATTTAACTTGATATCGTAAACATAACATCCATTGTAAGCATTTTTCTGTTCACCTTCCGTGGTTTCTCTTTTCTCTGATAGTTTTTAGGTGTAGTATATTTTCTTATTACTAGACTACAAACATTCCCTCGAGAAAAACCTGGGCGAAGCCGGGTACATCCGCTAGTATTTAATAAAAAGACATATATTGGATTGAATAAAAAATTTATTTGCAAATATTTTATTCATTCCAATACATGTATTTTTTATTATCTAATAATTTAAATATGTATTGCTCTATTTTAAGAACAATATATATAATGTTTATAAGAAATATCTAGACATAAGCTTAACGGATGGTAGAGAACTATGAAAATAAGTTAAATATTAAAAAATATTAATAAATTAATAAAAATTGAATCGAGCACATCGCTTTTCAGATGACGCAATTCAGTATAATTATTGTCGAGAGAGAGAGAGAAAACTTATCATTATTGATACATTAGAACACCTCTATGAGAGGGCACTCACACTAGAAGACATACGAGTATTAACACAAAGCAATAACGCGCCATCTATACATATAAAATGAAAGGATTTAAAAGCACGAATGTTTCTTTTATACATAATACAAACTTCTACTGCCCTTACTGCAATATATTTTTTCATCGCAGTAAGGGCAGTAGAAGTTTGTATTATGTATAAAAGAAACATTCGTGCTTTTAAATCCTTTCATTTTATACATACGAGTATATATTTATAATTATATTTAATTCTGCTGTCCTAAAAGCTTATGTCCATAGTTCTTCTAAAATACCCATTCCAAGAGTCTTACAACAGTCAACTATAAAAGGAAGTTCCAAAAATGCAATATAACAGCGGTTTGGTAGATTAAACTGGCGAAACTGCTGGGAGGGTTCACCACTGATGAGCCAGGCCCTCCTTTTAAATTTTCCATCGCAGTAAGGACAGTAGAAATTGTTTTATTTTAAAAAGAATATTACGCCTCTAAAATAGTTTTGTAATTTGATAACAGATGGCGCGCTAGTACATCGTAACATACGAGTATGTCTACAAAGGACAGTTTTCATTGTCAAAATCACCTTTTTTACTATTTAACAACTCCTGTAATAGAGTACTTCTCTCTAAAGGACAATTTGTCTTTTCAATTTAATGTTTCCCTTCTATATTGAACCTATATTTTACATATAAGCTATTTGGATTTTCAAATTTGCAGAGCTTTACATTTCATATAATATCATTTTCTAGATACGCACATATGGAATAATATTTTTCAATTTAAATATAAAATAGGAATTTCTATCCAATCAGAATGACATCTGTACAGTTTAATATTCACAACATGATGTTTTATTTATATGCAAATATATATATATGCATATTTTATACGAATAAATAAATATATATATGTGTGTAAATTTATATTTGGGAAATAAAACATTCGTGTAGGAAAATTTCAAATAAAAATATATATATTTACATGATAAAATATATATACTATCAAATATATATTACATTTCAAAACAGAATTCCTTATATTGCTTTCTTATTAAAGCTTTTCTATATGTTTTTAAATATATTTTCGATATATATATTATAGTAAATCGATACAGCGACATGTAAAAAATACCAATGTTGTTTATAATGGAAGGCAAACATATCTTTATTATTTGAGAATGTATTGAAAAATCGATATATAATTTTAAAAGATAAAAATGCATATTCTGACACCGCTCACATGAGCATATTTAGATATAAGGATTCAGACAATAACTCTGAAAGATACACTCATGGACGAAACTTAAGGATGTTGTACCTTTCAGCATGTATATCGGGATTCAGACAATAACTCTGAAAGATACACTCATGGACAAAACTTAAGGAAGTTGTACCTTTTAGCATGTATATCGGGATTCAGACAATAACTCTGAAAGATACACTCATGGACAAAACTTAAGGAAGTTGTACCTTTCAGCATGTATATCGGGATTCAGACAATAACTCTGAAAGATATTACAGTGACCTTTATTGAAGAAACACGAGCTAACTTAGTGTGAACAACATTGCTTCTACTCTTTAAAAAAAAAAACAGACGACCAGTGTCATAAAAAACTTTTCACTTCCTTAAGTTTTGACTATGAGTGTATTATCAAAAGAAGAATAAAATCGTGAGGCGATGAGTGTTTCTTGTAGATTTTTTTTTAATTTATACGAGCTTTCAAGCATTTATACCCTTCAACAGAAATAAAAAAAGGAATCTCTCATATTTATTCCTCTTGAAGAATAGAAATGCCCGAAAGCTCGTATATATTTATAAAACCTTACAAGAAACTCCTTCTCTTCACCTTACGAATTTATTCTTCTTTTGCAATAATCTAATTTTGTTCCATTCTGTTTCTATTCCAAGTTCCATTCGGCCCATTCCAAACGTCATTCCTGTTATCCGGAATCAATATCTACCAATTAACTATTCATTTTTATCGTATTTTTCTGTTTTATTACCTTCTGATGGGTTCCCATATGGAGAGAACCACAAAACCTTTTACTATAAGATGGAGTTGATATCTAACTTTGTCTTAGCATTTCATGTATATGAACGTATATTGCTAACAGATTTTTTTCACTTATCCCTTTTACACGTGGTACAGGCCATGATAATCATGTTTACTGTAAGTAAACCACATATCTACACATGTGAAAAGCAGTTCGACTTTTTGTCCATGAGTGTATTTGGTCACACTTGATTATCTCGTGTGTCTTCAATAAAGGTTACTGTAATATATTTCAGAGTTATTGTCTGAATCCCGATATACATGTTATAAAGTACAACTTCCTTAAGTTTTGTCCATGAGTGTATCTTTCAGAGTTATTGTCTAAATCCTGATATACATGCTGAAAGGTACAACTTCCTTAAGTTTTGTCAATGAGTCTATATTTCAGAGTTATTGTCTGAATCCCGATATACGTGCTAAAAGGTACAACTTCCTTAAGTTCTGTTCATGAAACTATCATTTTCTGTGACAAAGAAGAAGGGACCTAACCCTCACATTGACAAATTGACAGAAAATTGGACTTTTATATTCATTCGTATTTTATGGATTTAAAAAATAATGAATGGAAAATCCAGACACCTCGTTTTTTAAATAATTATTTTTGTCATCTGGGAATTTTTATTCATTTCCTTTTAATTACAGACCATGTTAAATTTTAATCCTCAAGTCATTATAATAATTAGAAAATATATTTGATAGTTAGAGAACGTGTCCACAGAGGAATTCTCGTTAGTAGAAATATAAAACTGGAGAAAAAGTGAATTTATATTCACTTTTGTACAAATATAAAAATGACTGTATTATAAAATGTTTGAATATGTTTTCATTTTTATATATTGCAAATATATAGTATTTGTCTATTTTAGGAAAATCTATACATGTACAAATATATATAAAGAAAAAAGGCCTCTCCTTATATTGCAATCTATCGGAATAAATATCAACTATTCGTTAATTTTTAATTATTCCAGAATTGGCCAAATACTCATTCTTGATTAAACAAGAAAAGCTAATCAAAAATGGGTATTTGGCCATTTCTGGAATAATTAAAAATCAACGAATAGTTGATATTTATTCCGATAGATGGCGCAAGCCATCAGCAACTTTCAATTGAACGATAAGGAGAAGCCTTTTTCTTAATTTATCCACCTTATCCCAGTACAATTTCACATTTTTACTATTTTTGCATATATACATATTCATATATTAGATTAATACTTCAAATGAGAATATGAGAATCTGAAATATATATTTGATCAAATATTGAAATAAGATTCAAGTGGTTTTTAATATACAGTGGTACCTCGACATACGAGCGCCTCAACATACGAGTTTTTCGAGATACGAGCCGACGAGCAAGTGATTTTTTGCTTTTAGTTACGAGCGAAATTCGAGATACGAGTTCGGTTCGGTAGTAACACGTAGTCGCGCCATCACGCGCACACCCAGGAACTGACGACTGAGGAGATACAAGAGTTACAGTCACAGCAGCATACTGAGGTTATGCAAGTAATTGGTTTTGAGGAATCAGAGGAGGAGGTTATTTCTACAAGTGAGATAAAAGAGATCTTAGGAATGTGGGAGAGAGTTTCACAGTTCGTGGGAAAAAAAAAAAAAACACCCAGAAAAAGTTGCAACAGGTCGTGCATCTGACCTTTTTAATGACACTTGCCTAACTCATTTCCGGAACATTCTGAGAAGGAGGAAGAAACAAACCTCTTTGGACATGTTTTTTTCTAAACGGCCTACAGGTGAAAGCGAGAAAAATGTAGCGAAAAAGGCAAAGACCAGTGAGGATATCTAATTTATTTCTTTACATTCTCTTTTTTTGTTTTGTGCAATAAATATTTGATATTTATAAATACGTTTTTATTATTTAAAACCACGTAACAAAAATAACTGGGGTGACATTTTGGAGGTTGGAACGGATTAATGGTAGTTCAATTGTTTTGTATGGGGAAATTTGCTTCGAGATACGAGTAATTCAAGATACGAGCAAGGTTGTGGAACGAATTAAACTCGTATGTCGAGGTACCACTGTATGTGTATTTTTTTATAAATAGACCAATCCCATAATAGACCTTTAATTAGATTAAAAATACATATATTGGATAAAAAATACTTTATTTGCCAATATTTCAGTTGGCTGAACGCCAATCTTTTTCAAGTAATTACAACATATTTATATATCACTAGCGGATGTACCCGGCTTCGCCCGGGTTTTACCCGAGTAAAGGTTTGTCTAACTGAAGGAAGTTTTAATTAATGAAGGAGTTTTTAGATTAATATGATTTTATTTAATCATACAAACATTACAATTATAACATAATAGGAAGAAAAATATATATTGGGAAATACAGCAATCAAATTATATATGTGCTATCGAACAATCAACAAACAACAGAGTAGTCAAATATCAATAAAATGTCATCAATGATAATAAGCTTGGAAATTAAATCCAACAAAGCCCCCCTCTAATTTCAAGCTAAATATCTTGAAGGCTAATGTCGACAGACATTCATAGAGCTAAGCTGCTACGTCACAACGTGACGTTACGGCCTGTGGTGACGCTCCTTGACTTTCTTTTGTTTACCGGAAAAATGTTAACATTTAGGCCTAAATACCAAAGTAATATTATATACACACATTGATATCAAATAAAAATAACAATATACACACATTTTACACATTGAGTTGGTCATATAATTAAATAAAGATAACAAATGTATTAATTTTTCCTTTGATAAAGCCTTTGTTAAAAAGTCAGAAATGTTGTCTTCAGTTTTTACATATTGAATGTCAAAAATATTATTTTTCAATTTCTCATGTAAAAAAGTCAAAAATATTGATGCTTTGTTATCACAAAATATTTGTATTTTAACAAAATTAGATGTAATTTCTTCAAAAAAGTATTGGATGTAAATGGCCTTTTTTACAGTTTGAAGTAATCCACATATTTCTCTATCACAAGTTGAAAGACATGTGTTATGAATAGTCTTACTTGACCAAGAAATGAGATTTTTATCTATATAAAAGGTTAATCCAGCAGTTGATCTTGCTTTATTGGATCTGCCACAAATCCATGATGCATCTGTATAAGCCTTTAATTCGACATCTCCTTTAGTATATATTAATCCATACTGTTTACTTCCTTTTAAATACCTAAGAATTCTCTTAGCTGCACCCATCTGCATTTCTCTAGGGTTTTGATTATATCTGCTTAAAAGAGTAACTTCAAAGGCAATATCAGGCCTAGATTTAGTTGAGAGATAAAGCAAAGACCCTATTAATTCTTGATATTGAGTCTTATTGACTTCCTTAGAGCTATTAAAATTATCTAAATTAGTGTTAGGATCTAATGGGGTTGAAATATGCTTGCAATCTTGCATGTTATATTTTTGTAAAATTTTATTTATGTAATTTTCCTGTTTTAAAATCAGTCTAACATCCTCTTTAATGATTTCAATGCCTAAAATGTTACAAGTTGTTAAACTTTCCTTTATTTTGAAGTGAATTCTTATTTTTTGTATTATATCATGCAAAATTTCATGATTAGAATTAATGATTATCATATCATCAACATGCAGCCCTAAAAGTAAATGTGAATTGCCATTTCTAAAAGTAAAAACACATTTATCAGATTTAAGTTGTGTTAAACCTATTTCTAAAAGGTATTCTGTAAATGTTTCATACCATACCCTACCACTCTGTTTAAGTCCATACAATACCTGATTTAGTATACATACAAAGGTCTTTTTCTTGTCATCCTGGTAGCCTGGAGGTTGGGTCATGTAGATGGTCTCTGAAAGTTTCCCATACAGGAATGCTGTTTCAACATCAAAGTGGTGAAATTCATATCCGGCCATTGTAGCATAGGCTAGAAGAGTTCTGAATGAATCTGTTTTCATCACTGGAGAAAAGGTTTCTGTGTAGTCTGTCCCATATTCCTGAGAGCAGCCCAAAGCAACAAGTCTTGCTTTGTAGATCTCCTGATTGATTTGAGGATCCATTTTCTTTGAAAATATCCATTTGGATTTTATTGCTTTAGCACCTTCAGGTAATTCAGTAAGGTCCCATACATGATGGTTCTGAAGAGAATGAATTTCCTTATCCATTGCTTGTTGCCACAAAGGTGAATCAGGATGATTAATTGCTTCTTCATAAGATGATGGTAGCAAGTTTCCATGGGAAAGCTTGAGTGCTCCTACAAGTTGGAACATAGGTGGGATCTTTGTCTTCATTGTCTTCAATAGGTTCATCATCTGAAGAAAGCTCATAGTAAAGTTTATCTTTCATATTTGGTCTGAGATTGTAAGGAAGTTCAGAATGTTCATCTTGATTTTCAAGATCAGAATGAGAATGATCATCATGATTTTCTACTTCTTCAGAAGTTTCTGGGATAGTCTTCTGGAAAATTGTAAAGGAAATATTTTTGAGTGTCATCTGAATCATTTTTGTTTAGTATTTCCTTTCCTAATTTATTTTCAAGAAATTTAACATCTCTTGTTTCAATTACATTTTCATTTTCAGGATCAATTAGTCTCCAAGCCTTTCTTGTGCTTGAATAGCCAACAAATATTCCAGCCTTGGCTGTAGGTTGAATGTTCTATTTTTCAAATAAGCAAAGGTTGACATTGTTTCTGCCCAATATCTCAATGGAAGTTGTGAGTCTATCAGCAAAGCTCTTGTTCCTTCAATCAGTGTTCTGTTATACCTTTCTGAGATACCATTTTGTTGGGGTGTGTAAACATTTGTCAGTTGGTGCTTAATGCCTTTACCTTTTAAATATTGAGTCATATGATCATTTGTGAATTATTTTGCATTATCTGATCTTAATTGTTTGACTTTGATTTCTTTTACCTTTTCAATTTCTTCAATGAAAGATCTGATGATGTCAAAAGTTTCCAATTTGGATGAGAGAAATTCTACAAATATTTTTCTAGAAAAGTCATCAACAAGTGTTAATACATATTTAGCACCTCCAATTGATTCCTTTTGAATAGGTCCAATCAAATCAATATGTATTAAGTCTAATGGTCTAGTAGGTTGAGGATATAGGACTGGTTTGAAGGGTGTTCTAGGATGTTTGGCCTGAATACAAACTTGACAAGTTTCCATATTCTGGGATTGGGTATTGAAATTGTGAGCTGAATTATTCTTCAACATTTGCTTCATGTATTCTTCATTTAGGTGTCCCAATCTTTTGTGCCAATCATTTCAGGTATGAAGAGTAGCCTTTAAAGCCTGTGATGGAATTTCTTCTGGTGCTGATGTTTTGATTATGTAGAAATCATTTATTCTTTTGGCCATCAAAATTTCCTCTCCATCTTCCTCCATTATATGTCCTCCATCCTTATCAAAAAGTACTTTTTTATTGTCATCTACCAGTTTGTTGACAGACATTAAGTTACCTGACAATTTTTCAACATATAGGACATCATTAAGCCTAATCAACTTATTCTGTCCTTCAATTTCAATTGCTCCTTCTGCATTGGATAATATTCAGAGTCATCTGCAAGTTTTATTGTTTTGTGAACCTCTCTTTCTTCCTTTAATAGATCTCTATTTGATGTCATGTGACAGCTAGCCCCACTATCAATTACCCATTCTTCAGGTTGTTGAGTAGTTTCATATTCTTTGATGTTGGACACATGTTCCTCAGGTTGCAAATTTACAATTTTTGCCTTATTTTGATGTTCAGGTTTATTCTTTGAGGTTTGTTTATTTTCACTCCCTCTTTTATTTTTAGGATTATGCCAACATTCTATAGCCTTGTGGCCAGGCTTAGCACAAATGAAACAAATAGGCTTATTACCATTACTATTTTTGTGGAAATGCTTACTGTTTGAGAAAGATTATTTATGTATTGTATTGAATGCTTTGGAATTTCCTTCCTTTTCTTCATGAGTGAATCTTTCATGGTATAGTTTTAAGCAATTTTTAAGATCAGAAATGCTTACCTTCATTTGGCAATTCAGTTGAAGTGCAACAAGGTTGTACTTTTGGGGTAGTCCTCTGATCACTGAAGTGGTGAATTCTTGATCTTCTATCTCTGCACCAAGGTTTCTTGCTTGTTCCAATAGCTTCTCTGCTCTGTAGAGATATTCTTCCCAATTTTCTTCTTTCCTCATTGTCAATCTCGAAACGTCGTTTCGGGCCTCAATGATCATTTTCTTTTTATCTCCTTCATATCTTTCATGCAGCGCTATCCAAATATCTTTGCTTGTTTTGCAATTTAATATTAAGGCGACTAAGGAGTCAGTCATTGCACATGTGATGATTCCTTTAGCTTGAGCATCTTTCTTCTTCCATTCTTTGAATTTAACTTCATCTTCTGGTGGATCACCTTCCAAAAGGTCGTCCAATTCTTTGCCTTCTAAAATTGATACGATCCTAAATTTCCAAGAAGCGAAGTTTTTCCCGTCAAATTTGGGAACTTGTACACTATTCTCCATTTTCTGAAGATGTGTATATCTTACCTTTTCGGTAAATTTGTTTTATTTTCCAAGAATGTTGACGCTCGAGTTAAGCCTTTTTTATTTGCGCGGTGGGAGAAGTGCTCGGCCCATAACCATTGAAGGAAGTTTTAATTAATGAAGGAGTTTTTAGATTAATGATTTTATTTAATCATACAAACATTACAATTATAACATAATAGAAAGAAAATAATTATGGGAAATACAGCAATCAAATTATATATGTGCTATCGAACAATCAACAAACAACAGAGTAGTCAAATATCAATAAAATGTCATCAATGATAATAGGCTTGGAAATTAAATCCAACACTAACGAACATTTGTTAAAACAATTCTCTATACACTTATAAAAAAAATCATAGATATATTTTGATAATTTGAAACTCGTAAATTTGAATCTCTCGATAAAGTGAAATTTTTTTCCCCGGTCCCTGTGTGCCGTGTCATCCTGAATTTTGTCTTTTCTAATTTTCTACATTACAAAATCAACGTTTTATCTAGTGAACATTTTTCCCGGTCCCTTGAAAAATATTCGATAAGTTGAATAAAATCAATATTAATTGTTTCCCTCGGTAATTGGAAGTCAAAGGAATAGTATATTTGCCTTGGAATTGTATCATTATTCTTGTCTCAAATAAATTGCCGTGTCATCCTGAATTTTGTCTTTCCTAATTTTCTACATTACAAAATCATCGTTTTATCTAGTGAACATTTTTCCCGGTTGGTATGCTTACAGGACAAAACTATGCAAAAGCTTCTATATAAGTTATTTAATTTTTAATATCGCATTTATATTTAAACGATACTCATTATTTCTTTTGATTTTTAAATATCGTATAAATCGTCTTGCACAATTATTTAAACTTTTTTAAATAAAGTACAATACTTAAAATAAAATATGTTTCTTATACAATCTAAAATTAGAAAATAAACTTTTAAATCGGTAACCTCAAGGAGATAGCCATTATAAAGCACTAATATTTGAATTAGTTTTACTTAATGTATTAGCCCTGAAAGACCCAAGGTCATCAGGCGTGGAGCAGACTTCCTGCCTAAGCCTATCTCCGTCGCAATGGTGGCGCTGCTTGCGAGTTAAATCTACAAATCTGCAAATAACTCTAAGGATATTCAAGATATTCAAGAAATTATTTTTCAGAAACCTTCCCAGTACTATACTAAATAACTTCCCAAAGTTTCATGGCGTTCCAATGAGTGGTTTGGTCAGGCATAAAGGACAGACACACACATACATTCATTTATATATATATAGATGAAAGAAAGAAAAGGCATCTCCTTATCGTGCAACTAAAAGTTGATTATGGCTTGCGCCATCTATCGTATCAAATATCAACTATCCGTTGATTTTCAATTATTCCAGAATTGGCCAAATACCCATTCTTGATTAATCAAGAAAAACTAACCACGTACGCGTTTCGGGGTGTTGGCCCTCGTCAGCGTTGTTCAAACTGTACTTCAACGACCAAAATACTGTTCATTCAGGCATCCTTAAAAATCATGAAACGGGTAGTTAAGGCCAGAATTGCGTGAGAACGCGAAACAATCTGAAAAAAATAGTACAAATATGATATTTTATTGGGATAAGGTGCAAATATTAAGTAATAAAAAAGCATCTTCTTATTAAGTGAATGAAAGCCATATTTTTTTCATTTGCCTAAATGGGAATACCTACGATAGTTGGTCTTCATATGGAACATTCATTGGAGACCTTCTGCAAAATATTGTAACGATTTCTCAATTATTATATTGGTATTTTTGTGTCTCAAATCAATTTAAACAATATTGGAAGATCCTGGATTAGCTCAATGGTGAACCCTTCCAGTGGTGTTTCAACCTTTCTAACAGTTATAATTAGGTAAAAATAATTTACACTATAAATGTTTCTAATTTACACTCAGACAAACCTTAAGGAAGTTGTACCTTTTAGCATGTATATCGGGATTCAGACAATAACTCTGAAAGATACACTCATGGACAAAACTTAAGGAAGTTGTACCTTTTAGCATGTATATCGGGATTCAGACAATAACTCTGAAAGATACACTCATGGACAAAACTTAAGGAAGTTGTACCTTTTAGCATGTATATCGGGATTCAGACAATAACTCTGAAAGATACACTCATGGACAAACCTTAAAGAAGTTGTACCTTTTAGCATGTATAACGGGACAGACAATAACTCTGAAAGATACACTCATGGACAAAACTTAAGAAGTTGTACCTTTTAGCATGTATATCGGGATTCAGACAATAACTCTGAAAGATACACTCATGGACAAAACTTAAGAAGTTGTACCTTTTAGCATGTATAACGGGATTCAGACATTAACTCTGAAAGATATTACAGTGACCTTTATTGAAAACACACGAGTTGACCAAGTGTGAACTAAATTGCCTCTGTCTTCTTTAAAAAAAAACAGACGACCGGCGACATCAAAATCCCTCAACTTCCTCAAGTTTTGTCCATGTGTGTATTTTTTTATTTTCTTAATGAGAATTTAATAGATATATCCGTATCACGTGAAATCATATGGTTTTTCAATATATTCCAAAAAAAAATTCATTTCTTAATGTTTTTATTTATATACAATTGATATCCTTAATTAGAAACTAACGTATATATAGCTATATGCATATTTTAATATAGTTTCAGACGAAACTATGCAAATTTTATATTGTTAGCAGAAATTGATATGTAAAAACAACAGTATTTTTCTTACTAGGTCAAGATTTCAAACAAATCTGAAAAAAATAGCAAAATTTTCCATCAATTTACTTGTTCTTCGTAAAAAAAAAAATGGAGGTACATGATAAATTGAGTCTCCCTTCCAAAATAATCGTCTGCTATAATTTTTAAATTACTTCCCAAATTTCCAGAGATCGTCTGACGGCGAGTTCCATCAATTCTTTCATCGCTAACGATTCGTCTGCTTCATTTTACCCATGTTCGTCTGCTCATGTTTTTTTTTTTCTAAATTATTTGCACATATAAAAAACTTATCAGAAGGATAGTATTCATGTGCGAATGGTCATCTCTGTCTTCATTTATATATATATATATATAATGCGCGTGTAAATAACAATGTATCATTTACTTAGAAAAATATGTTCTTCTGTTCGTTTTTTCCCGAATTTTTCACAATTTTAGAATTCGCAAGAGGATAATAACAATGTGATAATAAATTCCACATTAATTCAGTGCATCATTTTATTTGTAGAAATCTTTGTCATCTATGCTTGCTCTGCTATATTTTTGTCACATATATATACATGTGAAAAAAATATTAAAAATAGTCAGGTATTGATATTAAAAACAAAATAGAGGCATTTCCTGACCGCTTACGTGATTATTTTTGATGGCAGAGCGCCATCTATGTCTTTGGAACAAGCTAAATCAACGTTTAGTTGATTTTTGTTCCACTAGATGGCGCTCTGCCATCTCAAAATGCTCATGTGAGCGGTCAGTAAATGCCTCTATATATATATATATATTCTGAAAATAGAGCAATCCATATTTTTCTAGGATCTCATCCCTTTTCGCGGCAAGCCGCGAAAAGGGATGAGATCCTAGAAAAATATGGTCGTTTAACCCATCGAAATATCGGAAATAAAAGATTATTTATTGAATCCAAGATGTGCCCTTTATGAACATATATATATATATATATGCTATTTATAATCTTTTTGCTACTGACGTGGTGATCTGACGTGCTTCTGTCAAGGATTCCCTCGGAGTCTTGGACGTCTGTCCCTAGTAGCCTTATATCCTTTTTATTGAGGCGTGAAGAGCGGTTTGCCGTTGCATCGTCTATAGGGACATCGTCATCTTAGAAGGAAGTCTTGGCCTTCACACGGCGGTGGAATCCTGGAGTCAGTCTCATAAAATATAGATCACAGCACCTATGACTTTAAGGTCTTCTCGGCGATCTTCAGTTTGTCTTCCCTAATCTACCTAGCATTTCCACATATAACAAAATATTTATCATTTTATGTACAATATATATAATTAATTGTTGCGGAACAATGGAATTCATGTACTAAAAGAGGCACCCTTTAAAAATGTATCGAAACAATGCATTTTGCTTATCCCCCAGTACAGAAAGTAAGGGTGGCGATAGAAATTGTCATACCGTAACAAAGTCATAGTCCGAAGAGGCTTACTGGATCTTGTTTGAATTTGTCAAAGGTAATTATCATCTCCATTACGTTCTGAATTTTAAAATTGCGATGTTTTAATATATATTTAAATATGTATCTCTTTTGGTACATGAGTACAATCCTCCCGCAATTTGCTATTTAGTTATTTATTTCAATTTTGAGCACGTTTTTGATTCTACATGTTTTATTTTCTACTCAAAAGATATATAAATGAACCTGTAAATAACTAATATTTTCTGGGCGGTTATCACCAGGACGAATCCGGTGTAGGGCATAGGGTCCCCAGTAAAAGGTTTGTTGTTGCTTGTTATGATTCACTCAACTTCAGAAATTTATGTTGTTGTTTCTTATCCCCTATGTAAATATTACACGAATTCCATGAGTCCATGCTCATCAAGCTGTTTTATGATAAGCAGTGGCCTCTCCCAAAGGTCCTGTTTAGTGCATCTAATACAAGCCAAAATGTGTTCTGGAACTGCAAATGCCAAGCTAAATTTTGGGCAAGTGGGGTAGATTTTGTTGTTATTTTCTATCTTCAATGGCTTCAGATAAATTATTTCTTTAAGTATCAAAACACTATATCAGGTTTTTATCCCAATATTTGAACAATTTGATGTTTCTTTCTTATTTTCCACCCTGAAGGATATTGCATGCTTCATCTCCCGTAATGATTATCATGTTTTTTATCTCTCCCCCTCACTAATTACAAACCAATTACACCAACAATGTTATTAAAGATATTAATAATTATCCCTATATATATTATAGATCCTCTTTATTCGTTCTTTTTTGTTATCACCTTCGGCTCAAAGTCAATTTTAAATTAAATATAATTTTTGTTCAGAGAGTAAATTTATCGCTAGACTTTTACTCTGTTTAGTTTGTGTTTTTTATTTTTTTATTATTAATATAGAGCGATTTGGTAACTTTTTTCGTGAAAAGTTTTTTAATCAATAAAATTATATTAATTTGAACATATCTAAATATAGAGATCAAATTTTGCCTAATATATGAGAAATGAAAACATTAAGACGCGAATATTTCTTTCGCATATAATTCAAACTTCTACTGTCCTTTCTGCGATGAAAAGATTTTGAGAGGGCTTGGCTCATCATTGGTGAGCCCTCCCAACGTTTTGCTAATATATATATTTTAAAATAATTGCGTTGAAATATAAATATATATATATATATATATATATATATATATATATTATATTTAAAAAAAAAGATATTTTCTGCTTGAATTTATGATCATCTTGGGGATTATGCTATGGTGGTGCAGTCGTGGTTAAAATCTTGAAAGAATAATAATAAAAATGGTTTTGATCAGATATTGATTTATTTGAGATAAAGTGATATACAAGAACATAATTTGATTAAAGTACTGCCTGGCTTAAGGCGTAAGAATAAAAAAATGAAAAGCGTATTTACATAATGTACAAAGTTTTGGGTCGGCCAACGGGGAAGAGAAAATATCTTTATTTTACGGGGCTGCTAACCAAAATGAATGATTTTTGAGCCCCGATGGACGCATAAAGCGGAATATATACAAAGCATAGTTGGAGGGGCCTGGGGATGGGTGGCCAGGGATCATCGCCAGGTGAGGCCAGGAGAGCCGGGATGTAGAGGAGGACCGGGGGGGGGGGGGGGGGGGAGCAGGGTGGTGATCCGCGGAGTTCAGGGGGTGGCAGAGACGGGTTCAATGGTGTTGAAGCAGGCGCAGCAGGTTTGTAGCAGGCAGACAAGCCGCAATGCACGATGTAAAGTATCAAGGTGCTGCACGCAACCAAGGCTGTTCAAAAAGGTTAGATTCCCCAGGCCAGGGAAAATAAAAGAAAGACAACTGTTGTTTAAATAAGAATATTAGATAAAGCGAGAATGATTCAGCAACTGATGGGAAAAGATAGATTATTATTTTATTTTATTTTTATTTATTTATTATTATTTTTATTTTTTTTTGTAAAAATGAATATATTAAAGTTTTGGATAAGAATACTGGTGAGGGTACCAGTGCTAAGACGACCAACCAGAAAAGTACACCATGGATTGCATAGCGCGTTCAAATGGGTCGCTGCGTAAGTCGATTTCTCGAGCAGCCCGCGCCGTCGAATCGCCAAACCATTTGCCCTCTGTCCTTGGGTTACAGAGACAGCGTCAGGGGCGATCACATACGCAGGGCAGGTCGCGAAACCGATCTTAAACAGCGGCACAGGCCAAAGTTACGTCTACGAGCAGCCGCCAATGACCGGTGTTAACCATGAGGTGAGGAGTCCGAGTCACTTAGGTGATCGGAATCCTCCGCGCGGACGCGTGGCTTAAGTCTATCAGAGGCCTTTAGGAACTCCAGGCAGGCTCGCCAAGTGCTCCTGTTGAAAATAAAGTCTTTGAGTGACCGCGGAGTGTACCCTAATTCTTCTGCACAGGTGGAAAGAAGGGGGAATCTAAGGGCATCAAGGCTGCTGCACTCAAGCACGATGTGAGACAGAGTTTTCTTCCCTGTCGGCGTCGCAGTAAGGGCAGGAAGGATCGTCAATGACGCCTATCCTGTGGGCGAAACTGTCCGTCCACGTGTGTCCCGTTAGCAGGCCTACCACAATGTGCTCGCTAGGGACGATGTACGCATACCTTTTGTCTAAAAGACTCATTGGAGTAAGGCCAAAGCGGGTGTGGATAGAAGGAGCTAGAGGAGAGGAATCTGCTTTCCCATGCTTCACGCGTCCGGCCGTAGATTGCCGATTTTACAAACGACAAAGGAGCGAGTTTGTAACAGCTTGGGTCAGCAGATTCAGCACCCCGCTTTGCGAGTGTGTCCGCAATGTCATTACCCACGTTCCCACTGTGGCCCTTGATCCATTGTATGGTGCATCTGTTCCCGTTGCGATTCAATCGCGAAATCAGTAGCAGAGCTCTGTCGATAAGGTAATTACCAGTCTTAGAGTTCAGAACTGACTTCACGACTGAGAGGTTGTCCAGGAAGAATCCTAAGGTTAGATGATTAGGTAAAGTGGTTGCGTTTTTCAAGAGCCTTAAACCAATCCAAGGGCTTCCGCCTGAAAGACAGAACAATGAGGGGACAGAACATGAGATTCACGTATTTCAGGTGCACAATCGAGACAAGAGAACCTGTACACGCCCGGCGCCAACTCCATCTCTGGTTTTGGAACCATCTGTATAGTATGCCACGTGGAAGAAAAGAGCAGGAATATTACTGGGAGCGGAGTAATAGGGGGGGTAGGGGAGAGGATGTGGAAAGGAGGAGGCTCGAGTGGAATTTCAGCGTCCAACCAATCCATACTTTTTAAGGTATAGCTCAGTTTTAGCCAAGAATTCCAGATCGAGAGGAAGGACTCTGGAGAGGGAGATTAGAGCAGCGTTGCTGGTTGATCTGAAAGCTCTACAAGCTCTCACTAGGAAAGGCCTTTGAGCACTCAGTAGAACATTCAAGGAGCGTTGAGAAAGATTAGGAAACCAAACCGCCGAGGCATAGGCAATGGCCGGAACAACCACTTGCAGATACAGAGTTCTCAAGGCGCGGTAAACCAAAACCAAAGTTGAGATTAGCGGCTGCGGTCAAACGCGGCAACAATGCCGCGGACCTTGGCGCAGACTTCAACTACGTGCTGGTAGAAAGATAGGACGTTGATCAATCTCACTCCCAGCACCTTAATTGAGTCGCACCATTGGATTGGCCGTCCGTGGATAACCAGATCCCGGCGCGGTTCAGGCAGTCTCCCGTGTGGTCTGAGGAGAACCATAGCCTGGCACTTCCCCACGCTGAGTTTTTTT